>JAODAL010066469.1:0-17744 GCA_025379985.1 Phyllomedusa bahiana | reverse complement strand
CGGTTTTTTTCGTTTTTTGGAGCATTTTTTGGGCGTTTTTGACTTTTTTTTAAAAGCGTCTTTTTGCTTTTTAATGATCACAAATTAAGCCATTGGATTAAACTACACCCCAACAGGTGGATTTAACATTTTAAGAGTTTTCCTTTGATCCTGTAGCCATTGTGAGCACATTGTCCTTTGTGAGCTGCTGTGTGCTACTACTTTATTAAATTTTGCACCAAATTCTTGCACCAAAATCCACAAAAACCCACATTATCTTTCCATACAGCAAGATAACTGTATTAGCGCCAAATTCCGTAAAAAAAAACAATTTTTAGTGTCAGAAGTGAGATCACTTTATTAGCGGCAAAATCTGTAAAGATACGGATTTAGCACTAAAATCCGTAAAAAACCGGAATCTGGCGCCGAAATCCGTAAAAAATGTATTTTTTTTGCATCAAAAGCTAGATAACTTTATTAGCGCCAAAATCTGTAAAGATACGGATTTTAGCCCTAAAATCCATCAAAAAATGGATTTGCTGCAGAAATCCGTAAAAAACGTATTTTTTGGCGCCAGACGCGAGATCACTTTATTAGCGCCAAAACATGTTCAGTAAAGGATTTTAGAGCCAAAATCCGCAAAAAAATGGATTCTGGCGCCAAAATTCGTAAAAAATGTATTTTCAGCGCCAGAAGCGAGATAACTTTATTAGCGCCAAAATCTGTAAAGAAAACTATTTTAGTGCCAAAATCCGTAAAAAAAAGTATTTTTGCCGTCAGAAGCGAAATAACTTTATTAGCGCAAAATATGTTAAGAAAAGGATTTTAGCACCAAAATACGCAAAAAAATGGATTCTGACGCCAAAATCCATAATAAAAGTTTTTTTAGCGAAAAATATATGAATTGCGCAAAAATCGTTAGTGGTCAAAGCAAGATCATTTTATTAAAAAGGTACAAAAAAGGACACATCAGACACTTGTATGTAAATTTGATCAGGTATACCCATTATAGGTGGAACTTGGGTCTCCTGGAAGGGTTTTCATTGAAAAATCGCAGCAAAAAATGCCGTGAAAACGCGCCAAAAAACACGCCAAAAGACGTCTGGCGCTTTCCATAGACTCCTGCAGTAAATTTTCTGCCCTGCTCTGGCGTTTTTTAGAGCATGTTGCAAAATACAACCAGTAAAAAAAACGAGCAGAAAAAAGAAGCTCAGTGTAGACAGCAAGGAGGTTTTACCAATAGAGTCTATGGGAGATGATTACAGTCGTTTTTCCAGCGTTATTAGAAAACGAAAAACGCTGAAAAAACTGACGTTTTTATGTGCAGTGTAGACATAGCCTAAGACAAAATGTACCCCGATAAGCGCGGACAACTCCCATCCGGCTAACAAATAATGGGTAGCACAGTACCCTGCCCAAACAGACGCTTACCATACACAAAAACAGCACAATGCACCTATTTACCATTTAAATTTTCTTCTAGCAGCACTAAACGTAAACTAAAACATACATTGTCGGCATATAAATTCTCCCTGATAAATCCTGTAAACAGTACTTATACACTAAAAACATTTTTAAATCCGTTCTATCCCTTTTCAAAAGTCTAAACTTGCTAGCGACTCCTTTGAAATACCTCGTAAAACATTATGAAAAATTTGCATATTAAAACACATATTAAAACAGATTAATGTGAACTACGTCAAAGTCAGGCATGCATAACCCCTGTCATGCACAAAAGAAAATAGGGGGCGTGATTCCAGCCGGAACACTCACAGCATAACAAATTCACCTTAAACACTTTTTCTTTTATGCTTATGCACTGCGATGGGCACATTTAACTCCTATCTAATAAACCGATGATGGGGAGAGTAACTTTCATCCGAAAGCACTGACAAGACCTGAGAAACTAGCGACGCTCAGCCGAGCGATCGCAGACACATTAAATTACAAACTATTCAGATCATAGGTGTAACTTTAGGGGGGTACGGAGGGGACTGGTCCCCCTCACTTTTTTCTGGGTGTGGAACGGACCCCTCCACTTTTTAGCCACTTCAATAAAAAATAATCCATATGAAAGCATGAGAATATAGTAAGTGGGGAGAGTAAAGAGCACAGAGGAGGAAGAAGTTAACTCTTTGACTTCTATATTTCTGTGCATCTTGGGGGACAGAGGAGGTAGCAGCCTGATATGTCAGTGCAGAGTGAGAGCAGCGCGATTGGTAGAGCTTCACCAATCAGAACGCTGCTCACAGCCAGCACACCTGTATCTGGGGCTGTATTTTTCCCCTCCCCCTCGTAAACCACTTCCCCTTTGCTCAGCCCTCATCAGAGAAGGGAAGCTCCTGCCGAATCCCAAAACTGCACCAGTCTACGGGAAAACAGGTAAGGAGGGGACAAGGGTGCCAGGCGTTGTGTGTACATGTGTGTAGGGTATGTACTGTATATGTGAGATGTGTATATACTGTACAGCCATGTGTCTAGCCATGTCATGTCTTCCCTGCAGTTACGTACCGGGGAAAATGAAAGTGAATGGGGCCGGCCCCACAGTATTTTAGAAGGGTGGACTGGCCAGCGCGTACTTCTAAAACCCCCAGCATATAGCAGAGCACCCAGTATGCCCCGCTATACGCCGTGTGAACATATCTTAAGGATACGGTCGTAAGATATGAATGCTGATTCTGGGGCAGATTCGGTGCTGGATCTGCCTCAGAACCAGCGTCCAATCCGCAGGAAACTGATTTACATTATACCCCATGTAAAATCAATGTCGTTGTTTAGATGACACTGATTTAACTTGAATATTTTCGCCGCATACTGTCAGCGCCTAAAAAATATTCCTCGAGGCATTTTCTGCTCTAGCAGCACTAAGGGATAGGAGGCAGAAATCTGCCTCGGGCAGTGTGGGTCGTTTGCTCATCGGAATTCTGCGTTTGCAAGCACCGAATTTCCAACAAGCAAACAACACTGTCATGCTGAAAAACTGTCATGTGAACCCACCCTAAGTGTGTAGTGTGTCTGTGTTCAATATAAGTATGTACACACACAATTTCTGGGATACCTTGTCTAATGTAGTCTCTGGGGTACAGTGAGTAATGCTGTAATCTCTGGGGTACTGTGTGTAAACTAATCTCGGGGTACAGTGAGTAAAGTAGTAATCTCTAGGGTACAGTGTGTAATGTAATCTCTGGGATACAGTGAGTAATGTAATTCGTTTCTAGGGTTCAGTGTGTTACATTTCTGTGGTACAGTGTGTAATGTAATCTCTGCAGTACGGTGTGTAATGTAAATTCTGGGGTATGGTGTGTAATGTAATTTCTGGGGTACAGTGTGTAATGTTGTAATCTCTGGGGTACAGTGAGTAATGTAATTCATTTCGAGGGTTCAATGTGTTATATATTAAATTTTTGGGGTACAGTGAATTATATTATTTCCTGAGTACAATGTGCAATTCATTTCTAAGGTGCAGTTAGTAATGTAATTTCTTTGGCTCTCATGTGTAATATAATTAATTTCTGGGGTGCAGTGAGTGCTGTAATCTCTGGTGTATGGTATGCAATAAAATACATTTTGGGGTACAGTATGTGTCATAAGTGATTCCTATGGGAACAGTGAGATTGGGTTCTTTTATTTTCCTCATTCTGTTGTGTGTATTACACATTTAATGGAGTAGTGATGGGGGATGGGAGGGGTTAAGCGAAATTTGCTGCATTGCACAACATTTCTTATTTCCATCTAGAGGGGGAAATATTATAGGTGGGCTGGTTCGGTTTCATCGCCAGGGCTGCTTTTTAGTCCCAGTGCGGCCCTGAACTTCCGTAATTAGAGAGCCACTCATAACCTTACGGATTGCACCAAAAGTGTTTGCCATAAGGACTCTGCCCAGACCTGCTGGGGGTGCTCACAGCACTCCCTCAGACCTCATAGCTGGCTTAGAGGGGGCTGCTTCACTGAAGGCAAAGGAGGGGAGAGAAGGGAAGGTAGGGGACGTGAAAGGGAAGGCGAGTCGATGTGAAGGAGGGAAGGAGGGATAGGAAGATAAGGGGATAAGAGCGAAAATTGGTCCCCCCCCCACTTATTGAACCAAAGTTACGCCCCTGATTCAGATCTTGCACAAAGACATGCATTTAACATCAAAATATGTCTGTGAGCCTAGATTAGGGAAAATAAATTACTTAATAGACTAAGAAACCTGATCGTCACGCGCTAATGACTTGGGCTGACGCAGTGACTGGTTGGGTTCCTACACTCCTCACATGCAGTAACTTTGGTTGGATAAAGGGGCACCTGTGGCAATGAGAACAGGCCCAGATGGATAGCCTGTTGCAGGGTCATGCCCCACGGCACACGATGATGTAGGTTCTGGGGCAAGAAAGGCAGCTTGGGCATAAGGAGGGTTTGCAGAAGTGGGTGTTTGTACATGCAGCGCAGCAGATGTGACAGGGACAGTTGGTGGTACCACTATAGGGGTGAGCGGGACATTGGGGGGCAGCCACACTGGAGGAAGTGCACCGGGCAGCAACAATACAGGTGATGTGGCTGTATATATTGATTTTTGGGGCAGGGGATACCTGAGAAACCGCCGATGGCACTCCTTCGGACGACTGGCTATAGCGGTCTCCTGAGTCGGTCTGATCTCCTCTCTGGCCGGCACTTTGGCTGCTTCACTTTGCCTCGACCTCCTCTGGCTCTTTGTAGAAGGTTAAGACTTCTTCCTCCTCTACGTTGCAAACTTCTTGCTTGGGGGCATGCTCGTTCTCCTCCAGATGGACAGGGAGATCTAATTGCTGCACAGCTGCAGTCCAGTATCCACGACATACATTTCGTGTACCGTACCCTTTGGTCGGGTACCAAGTTGTGGTACTTTCTTGGCAGGTCCCAGCATTTCGCGACCTTCTATTAATGTAGACATCATGACCCGTCTTCTCCTCCTTGATGAAGCTGTAACCAGCATGGATATCAAAGCATTGTACAATGCCATTAGTTCGGCATTTTTGGACTCATGTGGCGGAGTTGTTTATACTATTCATGAAGTCTGCTGCATACATCTCGGCCTTTAGAAATCCTTCCCGGCTCCAAGTGACCTTGGTAATGGTCTCGGAAGGTGGTGGTGGACACCTCACAGGGGTCTCCCGATGCACGACAAGTGCTGTTAGCACGCTCTTCGTATCTCACACATCTTGGCTCGTCTGGATCTCTGGCTGCATGGCAGGCTGTGGCTGGACTAGCTGGGGAGCCAATGGTCCGTATATGGGTTTTTGGGGTAGCTCACACACCTGACGTATAGGCTCTGGTGTCTGTTGGGCCTCCCCAGGGCCAGCACTCCCCTTAGGTAGTGCTCTGGCTGGGTCAGGCTCTTCTTCACCCACCAAGGCAGCCTCCAACAGCACTGCTGCCAACTGCAGGGTCACCTCCTCCAAAATATGGGGTTTATCTTCGAAACTCCACTGCGGTTCAGGACTGGGTGGATCAACATAATCAATGATGAACTGTAGTACCACTTTCTCATGCCAAACTTGCTGCTGCTCCAATTCATTCCTTGCAAACAAGTGGAGCATAACACAGTGGAACCGGTGGAGGTCATAAGGCATAGTGACTACTCCCTCACTACTTCAACACCACTCCTCTCTCTTCTGGCGCCATTCTGCTTGGGCGGGAAATGATTCAGCAAACTCTTCCCTGGGTCACACGAAGTCCAAGAAGATTACAAGATGGCGGTTGTGGTTTCATTGCGTTTCATATGCGGCAAAGACTTAACAACTTGCAATCCACTCAGTTGGCACGAACAAAATTCTTCTTAGTACTCACAGTCCATAACATGTCGAATAAAGATGATAGGCTGGCTTTTCTTCTTGCTTTGTCAAGATGGCTAGAATGTTGTGGCACATCTTTGTTACAGGTCACTCTGAAGCTCATCTTGTTTGTGATGCCATTTTTGTGGTGTCCTGGGCACAGAGAGGGGCTTAGGAGAGGGCTTGAAGCAGAGGTAGCCACAGAGAGGCTGCTCACTCTGGTCACGGCGACTAACACTCTCATCAACTGCGCCTCTTATGCTTCTCCCTCTCCGGCACCAGTGAAGAGGGGGTCTGCACTTAGGATGATGGTGGTGGTTGTTCCCTCGGGCACCTTCTCCCTCAACTGCCTTCTGTAGATTGTATGCGAGGTGCCCTTGATGTACAGTGCAGAGATAAGCAGGCAGGAGACAGGGACTAGGATGTTGTAATCATCTTAGGCATCTTTACTTCACCAGGAAAGATGGAATACACATGGAAGTGATAGCCTTCAAGTTTACAGCACACTTCCTTTGGTGGCAGCCACTCAGTAGACAAAGGCAGAGTGATGTTCCTAAAAACAGTCCCTTGCATAGCTAGCTATCTCTCTCTTTTTCCACTCCCATGCGGCCAGGGAAGAAAAGGTTAAAGCTGACCTCTGAGCACAGAGGAAGCACAGCCCATGTCAGGATAGCATGATGGAGCGCATATCTGGCAACTTCAGATGAAGACACCAATACCCTGAAGGAGGATATCAGTGGAGAGAACTACTCCCCAGTGGAGAGAAACTAGCTCTCCTGGAGAGACTCAGAAACTAAGTTTTACCTGAACTTATATAACCCCCTAATCTACCCCCACCCTTGTGTTGCCATGGTTTTTCCTGCCAAAGCTTTGAGTGACTGCAGTTGGTTACATTTCTGCAAAACAGCATGACTATACACAATTTACAGACATGTGCAGAAGTTACTGGCTAAACACAGGGGTGAAATAGGGATAACTTCTAGAACATTCTTAGTGCAATTATAGCACAAAACTGTGCAATTATCAATAAACATTATTAAACATTTTTAACTCTTGGTAGTATACCGTACCACCTACTCCTGCATAATGCACTTTTATTTCCAACCGCACATTCAAGCCCTGACCACCTCCTGACGCCTCCACCATAAAAAAATTTCCTGAATCCGCTGCTTGTCTTTAACTCTGCAAAATTGCTTTGCATGTCCTCATCTTCTCCCACCTAGACTACTGTAACATCCTCTGTGTGGCCACCTGTCTAGCTCTCTTCCTTCCATCCTCAACTCTGCTGCCTGTCTGATCCACCTCCCTCCTCGCTCGTCCTCTTCCCTTTGCCAGTCCCTTCACTGGCTATCCACTGCCCAGCAAATTCAGGTCAAGTTACTAACCATGGCCAACAAAGGTCTCCACAACCTGTCTCCCCCGTTCCCCATACATCTCTGCCCTAATCTCCACATACTTACCCTCACACAATGTCTGCTTCTCACAGGACCTTCTTCTCGGCTCTTCCTGTGTCAGCTCCTTACACAACCGTCTCCAAGGCTTCTCCCGTGCTTCCCCCACACTCTGGAACTTACTGCCCCAACAACCAGACTCTCCTCCACTTTCACCAGCTTCAAAAGCAATTTTAAAACCCATCTCTTCAGGAGCCTTCACCCTACAATAACCCTGCTGCCCCTACTCCATAATAATACAAACATCTCCATACCCCACCTTCTTTCTCCTCCTTTGTAGATTGTCAGCGCTCATGGGCAGGGTCCTCTCTCCTTCTGTATTAGTTTGTTTGTTAGTGCTAATAGAGTATCTGTCCTGGTCTCATAATATGTATTTGAACTCCTTTGGTTGTACTGTGCCCTGGAATAAAAATAATTTTGGGGATGACTGCAATAATACAATAAACTACCCATATCTGCATAGTGCAGCAATTAACATTGGATCCATTGTTCCTTTTTGGACAGCTCTTTCACTGCCTACTAAAACCTTCTTACCTTCTCAAAGCCTCTTTTCTTTAATCCATATACTGCAGTCAATGTGTACATCGAGGAGTTAGAGGCCGTAGCAAAAATCAGACTGGGCCCCCGTTGTGGTGCCAGGTTTTCCTCTCCTTGATTTTCTAGGGCTCTTGGGACAATTTCAATCATCCTCTTTTCTAATCCTGTAGCTCATCTGGAAAGCAAAAGGAGTAAAGCCGAGATGGTGATGCTCAGCAGCACAGGGGCTCTTCTTTCAAGCTCCCCATGGTAGCAGCATGGTTGGCCACAATGGTGTGTGCACCTTGCCTATACTTTGAGATGCGTCTAATATCTGTAGAGTAGATAAGAGCTGTGGCGGGGGCAAATACGTCTGACTGTTTTAACCCACCAGTATTTAAGTAGTTTGGTTTGTGAAGAATTATGGAACTACTTTTTTTCTTATTTTGTTGCCATTTTATTTTTAGGAGGCATCACCTGAGGCTGAAGATTTAATGGGAATGAGGTTCGCCCGGCAAAGGAAGCCCAAGTTTGACGGTATAATAGGAAAGAGGAATGCAGAGCAAGATCCCAACAAGTTTTATGGCATTATGGGAAAGAGGGTTGCAGCAGACCTAGACTCTGGTTTAGTCGAAAGCAGGATTGCCCGGCAAAGGAAGCCCAAGTTTGACGGAATAATAGGAAAGAGGAATGCAGAGCAAGATCCCAACAAGTTTTATGGCATTATGGGAAAGAGGAATGCAGCAGCCATAGACTCTGGTTTAGTGGAAAGCAGGATTGCCCGGCAAAGGAAGCCCAAGTTTGACGGAATAATAGGAAAGAGGAATGCAGAGCAAGATCCCAACAAGTTTTATGGCATTATGGGAAAGAGGAAAAGCAGCAGCCATAGACTCTGGTTTAGTGGAAAGCAGGATTGCCCGGCAAAGGAAGCCCAAGTTTGACGGAATAATAGGAAAGAGGAATGCAGAGCAAGATCCCAACAAGTTTTATGGCATTATGGGAAAGAGAAATGCAGCAGAACTAGACGCTGGTTTAGCCGAAAGCAGGATTACCCGGCAAAGGAAGCCCAAGTTTGATGGCATAATAGGAAGAAGATTTGCAGGTAAAAAACAACACAGGTATTTCAACTTGTTGGGAAAGTGTAATGGTAGGTGATAGTAATGATGTCATATCTGATCATTTACATGTTATGGAAAGTCGGTTATTACATTATGATGCATCTCAAACTCTCAATGGAGGCGGCCATGTTTTATCTCCTGTCTACTTACCTCCTTCATCACTGGTGTTTTTCATTCTTAGTGAATGATATATTAAAGACTTGGTCTATTTTTGCAACCTGTTTTTCACTGCTCTTCAGCATCTGAAATGAGAAATTAAGTAAATTTGCACATTGACACTTAAAATTTCCTACTCTTTTGTGTCTACAGCTCCAAGGCAGGTAAATATGTCTTCTTGGTAATAGACTACGTGCAAAACCATGCGGACTTCAATCTAGCAAACATGCTGTGTGCCACCTTTCCTGCATTCATGTTGACCAGGGGGAGTGCGTGGGTTAAAATTTACATAGAACGGGTTTTTGTATTTGGTTTATCATGGATAAACATATGGTAGGTTCACGGCCCTTTCCCCCGCTCCCCGGCCCGGGGGGCCGCGGGCGAAATCCGTGGGTCCCCCCCCCGGGTTTCCCCCCGGGGGCCCCGGGGCCGCGGGGGTTGGCCCCCCCGGGACGACCCGGGGGGATGCGCCCTGGGGCCCTTACCTGACCGGCCCCCTGTGCCGCCCGCGCCCTTCCCGGGCCCGAGGCGCCCGTGCCTTTTCCTAAGCCGCCCGCGCTCTTTCCCCGGGGATTTAAAGGGCCAGCCCCCTTTGATTTTTGGGTTTAAATTGCCAGGCCCCCCCCCCCTACTTAAGGTTACGCCCAAAAACACCCTTGCTGGATCTATGTTGCCCCCGTGCCCTAGGGGAAAGGGTTTCCCAAAAAAATTTCCCCCCTCGCCTTACCGGGGTCCCAGCCCCCTTGCTACTTTTCCCTAAACTCCGAACCTCTCCCGCCTGCCCTTTGCCCTTTCCCTCCCTGCAAACGACCAGAACCTCTGCCCCCTGCCCTGCCCTTTTTTGCCTGCCCACGACTACGATTCTGGGGAATACGTTTCCCTGTCCCAACCTGCCCCCCTCGGCTGCCACCGCAACAAGTCACTCGGGGGGGAGCCCTTTGGGTAGCCTCACGCCGCAGCAAGCCCCACAGTTTTGGGCGGGGGCTCTGGTAAAAACCCGGGGGCTACTTAGTTTCCCCGTTCCCTGGGTGGCTTAGCTACCCATCGCTTGCGGGGGTCCGGCGGACCCCCTACCCACCCTTTTTCAGTTAGTTTCCCAGCCAGGGTATCCCAAAAAGGGGTCCTTGCCAAGCTCGGGGGATCTTACGACGATTGTTCCCCGAAATCGCAAAAAATCGCACAAAAAGGTCACCTTGGGCCAGCTCTCCGCCTGATGCGCAGCTCCTCGTTTCCCAAAGCAGCAGTTCCGCCTCCTTTCCCGTGGCTCCTTTTTTCTTCTTGCATTTTTCCGTTGGCCCCCGGGGTGGGACCCAATTTCCCGGCCCCCCCCTCTACCCTCCAGTTTTGGGCCGGGGACCCCAAGCTCTCCCGGGTTTAAATTCTCAGTGCCCCAATGCACGTGGAGCTGATTGGGGATCATTTTTCCCTCGAGAGGCCCCAAAGGGGGGTTTTTGGGGTGACCCCTACTTTTTGGGGAAAAGGCTCTGGTTTGGGGAAACCCCCCCTCGGGGACGGGAACGCCCTGTGACTGCGGCCCTACAAAAACCTTCCTCCGGGAATTTCCCCGCCCCGTCTTCGAGGAGCCGGCGCGTGCTTCCTCCCCCGAGACGCCCTCCTTTTAGTCTTCGTCAGGGGATCTTCTGTGGGTAATGCGGTTCAATTTTCCGTAAACCCCGGGTTCGGAAACTCGAAAGGAACAATGCCCGCCCCCCTGCGCTACCCCTTTAAAAAGGGTCTGTTTCCCGCAGGGGTTAAAAAAAACGCTTTGGGAGCAAGAGACCTCCCCTCCCCCCTGAATGAGTTTTTCCCCTTGCCACCCGCCCTCCCATATAAGGTTCCTGAGAGGGAAGGGGGGAGCTTCGCCAAGAAAGAGAGGCTTTTCGTCCTCGGGCGGGGGTTTCACCTGGCCTGGCCCCGGGATTCTTTCCCAAATTTCCCCCGCCCCCAAACCGCAAAAGGGAACCGATGCAAGGGAACCGGGGCCCCCCCTTTAAAAAGCAAAAAACTAACCCTCGACGTTTTTTTTTTACAGAAAAGCCCAAGCCCCTATTGCGCCCCGCCCGGGCCCCCTTTCCCCCAGAAGTTTTCCCCCCTTTGTTTCCCCAGCCTCCGGGGGAAAACCCCTCCCTAGGTGCCCTTGGGAGAGGGGGTCCCCAGGTGCAGTTTTTATCCTCCCACGTTTTTTTGAAGCCAGGGGGGTGACTTCTGGGTGCCGGGCCTGCCTTTTGGGTTCTTTTGCCCCTTTCCCGGTTTTGGGGGCTGCCGGGAACTTTTTCTTAGCCCCCATGGGAAAAACCCGGAAAACCCCATACCTGTAGTCCCGGGGGGAAACCGTGTTATCTTCCCCGGTCAGTGGGGAGCTCCCACTGATCCCATCCAGTATATAAAACCCGGGGGGGGGACTTTTTCCCTGTGGGGGGCTCTAAAATAAAGAGAAGATTAGGTTTTTCCCCGTCCCCCGTCCCGTGCTTCCTCGGCGATCCCCTTGGGGGTCCCCTGGGTGCCCAAAATCACGCCCCCAAAACCCCGATTGGAAGAAAAGGGGGAAGTCCTTTCGTTTGGGGGCCCGGAAAGCCAAAACCGATGCTTTTGGGGGTACCACGCCCGGGGGCCCACCCCCTTCTCTGCCCCCGCCTGTCCAAAACCCTTCCCCGGCCTGCCCGGGCCGGGTACCAGGGGTTTTTTGGGGATTTTTTTTCTCCCAGAAAAAAGGCAGAGAAGCTAACCCCCACATCCCTCCCTATGACTGTCCCATAGATCTCCCCTTTCCCCGGGAAAAAGTCCTCCACGGGGTCGGGTCTACCCTTGTCTGTGCCCAAGCTCAGGGCCCTGTGGCTTTTCATACAGGAGAATTTGGCAAAAGGATTCAAAGCAAGTTTCCCCCCCCCGGGGGTGGCTTTTTTTTTTTCCAAAAAAAAGACGGGGCCCCCTTTTGGGGCCCCTGTATAGTTACAGGGGACTAAACAAGATCCGGTGAAGAACCCCTAACCCCTTTCCCCTGATATCGGAGCTCTTTGAACGTCTTTTGGAGCCGGGGGGGTTTTTCCAAAAATTTTGGGGGCCTGCGCCGGGGCCCATTAACCTAGTAGAATTTGAGGGGGGGCGAGTGGGGAAAAAAGCCTTCAACACCAGGGGCGGGCCCTTTTTTGGGGGTATCTTTGTAATCCCTTTTTGGGGTATGCAACCCCCAGCCCTATTTTCCCGGATTTCGCAAAGACGTATTCAGAGACTTGCTGTTTAAAAACCCCCGCATGTGTACCGGGGCGATAATTTTGATTTTCTCTCCGAGCACAGACTCATCGGGTAAAAGGGACGCCGGGGCCGCACGCCTGCCGGGGAAAAATCGACGTATGCCAAGCTGGGAAAAAGTCGGTTTTCCAAACCCGGCCCCGCCTTCCTTTTCCCGGGGGACATAGTTTTCCCGGGGCCGTGGGCTGAAGATGGACCCCCCAAGCTGTCCGCGATCCCCGCAAATGGGCCCCGCCCGTCTTTTCGGGCCCATTCAACGTTCCCGGGGGTTCCCCAAATAATTTACCGGCAGTTTTATTTCCCCCCTTCTTTGCGGTGGCTCCCATCGTGGCCCCCACCCGGAAAAAATGGCCCAAACCCCAGATGTTTTGGGCCCCGTCAGCTGAGGGAAACATTCTTTTCAATGAAATCGGCGTTTTTTCCCTTTGGTCCTATCCTGGGTTTGTCCCTGATCCGGGTAGGCCCTTTAGCCTGGGAAATGGATGGGGCCCCTTCCGTTTTGGGGGAGGGGGCGGCCTGGGTCGAAGGGCCCTAAAAGGAAGAATTTTCTTGCCCGGTTTTCTTCTCCAGGGCCTTCTCCCGGCTGAACGCAACTACAAAAATAGGGGATCGGGGAACTGCTCCATCAAATTGGCCCCTAGAGGGGTGGGACATTTGCTGGAGGGCCCGTCACCCCTTTCCCCGTCTTAAAGGACCACAAAATCCCTTTAGTACCTTCCCCAAAAACCCGCGTCTGAATCCTCGCCAGGCCCGGGGGGTCTCTATTTTTTTTCCTCTCCTTTTAAATTTAGGATACACTTCCGGGGCCCGCCGGGGAAGAACGTCAAGGGTGTTTCCCCTTCCCCGGCCTCTGACGTCATGGAGAAGAAACCCTTTTTCCCCCGCACATCATTTGCTCCCGAAGGCTGATTCACTGGCTCCGGTGGAATTCGGAGGGGACCCCAGGAAGCCCCAACCTTTTGTCCTGCGCTCAGACGGAAAAATTTTCTGGAAATGGGGGCATAGTTCTCTTCTGGGGGGTCACCCCCCGGGAAAACGAAAAATCCCCCCCACGCCCTCATCTCACGGGGTAAAGGTGGCCGTCCCGCCCCAGGAAAGTCCCCAAAACTTTTTTCCGCCGTGACACATTTTGCCCGGAACAAGGTTCCACCCCCTTTAGGCCCCCCCGGGCCTTTTTGTCCCCTTCTGGCCCATCCCCCGAGTCCCCCGGGGCAAAAAACGCATGGGCTTCATTAAGGACCCTTCCCCCCTCTTCAGGGAAGTTTTGTCATCTGGGGGGGTCACGGATAGATTCTCTAAAAGTTCCCCCTTCGTGCCACTCCCGGGGCCTTTTTTCGGCCCCTTTAAATGGCCGGGGCATTTTTTCCACCATATTTTTCGTCTCGCATGGGGTTACCCCCCGCAAAACGTGCTGGGTCGGGGGGGGCCAATTTTGTCTCCCAAATTTTTTGGCGGGCCCTGTGTTCCCCGCTTAAAAGTTTTAATTGGGACTTTTTTTCTGCCCACCAAACCCCAGACGGAAAAGGTCAAGTGGGAGGGTGAATCAGATATTGGGCGAATACCTGCGATTTCGCGTCCCGGGCCGGGAGGGGGCAACTGGGCCGGGGTTTCTTTTTGTGGCTGGAAAAAAATTCCCCCCCCCCCCCCCCTACAACCAACGGGGTTTCTGATTCAAAAAGGCGTTTCTTTTTCCAAATTTCCCTTGGGGCCTTTCGGGCGTCCCCACCCCCCGGCCCCCCCCCTTGGGTATGACTTCCCAGGTTCCCGCTGGGGGGACCCAAACCAAAGTACGGACATTAAGGACCATTTGGCGGGGAGACCCGGGTTTCCTTTCCCGGGCCGCACCCGCATGAAAACCCCCGGCCCCACAGAAAGGAGGGCCCCCCGCCCCCGTTCCCGCCCGGAGTAAGGTGTGGCCTCTGCCCCAACCCCGTAAGCCTCAAAGGGCCCCAAACTACAAATTGGGTCCCACGATTTCTGGGGCCTTTTAGAGTCCCGTCAGATAAATCCGTTGCTACAAGTCTGCCAACCCCCCTTTTCTTAAAATTCCCTTTTCGCCTTCCCCGGCCCCCCCCTTTTAAACCCCCTTTGGGCCGAACCGGGTTCTCCCAGAGGAGGGGCTGCTCCATCCCCTGTGCTGGAAAAACTCCTGTGTCTTTGAATTTTAAGGACACTTTGACATGAAGAAACGTCAGGGGTAGGGTTTTTTCTTGTTTAATTGGGGGGGGCTTTGGCCCCCCAAGAGAGGTCCTGGGGGCCGGGGAAACCCAAAAATCCTGAACCCGGACCTTATCCAAAAATTTTCTTTAGCCTAAAAAAAAGGGGGGGGGACCTAAGGGGGGGGGAAATGTAAAGGCCCTGCCCGCTCCCCGGCCCAGGGCCGCGGGGGGCATCCGTGGTTTCCCCCCCCCCGGGTTCCCCCCCGGGGCCGGGGGGCCGCCCGGGGCCCGGGGGAAACCGGGGGGGTGGCCCTCTGCCGTGGACTTTTCCTGACCCGCTCCTTGGGTCCGGGCCCTTTGGGCCGGCCCAGGCCCCGGCCCCCCCCTGTTCCCCAAGGCCCGCCCCGCGCCCCTCGTTTCCCGGGGGTTTTAAAAAAGGGCCAACCCCCCCTGATTATTGGTTAATTGGGCCCGGCGCTTCCCCCTACTTTAAAGGTTTTCGTCCCCCAATCATCCTTGTGGATCAAAGTGCCCCGTTTCCCTAGAGGGAAAAAGTTCCAAAAAAAATACTCTCGCATTACCGTTTTTAACCCGGCCCCCTTTCTAAAGTTTCTCAACTCCGAACCTTTTGCCGCCTGCCCCGACCTTCCTGGGCCCGGGCACACCACGAACCTCTGGCCTGCCCTGACCTTTGCCTTTCCCACGGGGGGGGGGGGGGGGGGGCTTCCCGACTAAAAAAAATACGATTCTGCCCCCCGCGCACCTCGGGTTTCCAACCCCAAGCAAGTCACGCAGGGGGGGGGCGACCTTGGGAGCCTCACGCCGGGAGCAAGTCCATCCGCTTTGCGGCGGGGTCGGGGGAAAACCGGGGGGTTTCCTTTGATTCCCGTTCCCTGGCCCGGGGTTAGCTAATTTATCGCTTGGGGGTGGTCCGGCGGGGTCCCCTTTCCCAGCCGTTACAGTAGGTCTGCACCCGGAGCTGGGATACACAAATTTTTACCAAAATTTTTTTAAAAAGACTATTAATGTGCACAAACTACTTTTTTCCCCTTTAGGTGTTTGGTTTAAGAAAAATACGTGTGCACACAATTAATTTTGGGCCCGGTTGAGGTTTAATTTTTTTAATTTAAAAAAGTACAGCCCCTGTTGGTGAATCCAAAATGAAAATAAACCCCCAAAAACCTGAAAAAAATTTTAAGGGAACCTGTCCCCTTGGTTTTTCAGCCCCTTTCTAAGGACCCGCACTTTATGGTAGATGTGCTTTTTTCCTGCGTTGTGTCCCTTATTTTGTAAAACACAGTGTTGGGGGAATCTAATGCTCAAAGTCTAGCCAATCACCCTGCCTTTTTTTCTTCTAAACCCCGGGGACCCCACGGTAGTAACCCGAAAGCCCATTGTAATTAAGGGAAACACGGGCCCCCATGTTTGTCCGCAGTGAATGGACCCCATGGGGAAATTTTTTCCCCCTCTGTATGGAGGTTCCAAACTGAACATCCTGGAGATAGAACCGCCTTAGCGTGTAAAAACGTTATGCAACTAAATAAAAACCAAAAAAATTTTCGGTTTAAACGGGACGTTCTCCCCCCGTATACATGCCGTATGCGCTAAACGGGGCGAGATGGCCCCCATCATTACGGTAACCACATTTCTCTAGAAAACAGGGAAATAGTCTTCCCCTGCTCGCACAATACGGCGAGGGGAGAGAAATGCATTCAATTTATTCACTGTGTATATGCGCTGGGAATAAGTGTTATTGGGGGCCAGCGGGCTCCCGGCCCCCCTGGCGCGAGCCCCCGAACCCCGGGCGTTATTGGGGGCGTAATTACGCCCCACAATTAACCGTGTAACAACCCTTAAAATGAGAATAATAAAAAAGAACACAAAATATATAAACATTTCTAAAAAAAACAACAACTCTCAGCGCCCCACTATGGCCTCCCCTTTTTCAAAAAACCGCATAATCTTCCATCCAAGAGCTTGTCATTTTTAATTGTTGGAGATCCTTCGGGTCAGCAGCCACAACCCCCAGACCCTGTCCAGGGGTGGATGTTTCCCTTCCCTTTTAAATCTCCCATTTAAAGAATCCCCAATTTTCCCACACTGGGGGCTTTGGTCGGGTTGTAACAGTAAAAAAGGAGGAGGTTGGGGTGATGTGCAGGTGCCAGGGAGGTGGACAGATTCAGGCCCCCAGGTGGGATTTGGGTGGGGAGTAGTGAACCAAAGCAGGAAAAAGACAGGACTCTAGCTTTGGATCTTCGGCTTACTAACCCCGGGGTTTCAGTATTTAAAAAAGTTCATACAGGTAGACAGTTCTTTGCAATTCTCCATACCAAAACCCCGGCAGTTTATTTCCCTTTCTACCTCTAGCCTATGCCCCTAGGGTACGATTTTGCGGGCGGTCTACCAGACCTCCTTGGGTATCTCCTTGTCTTCTGTGTTTGTTTGGGATGGTTGGGTCCCCCTTTTTTGGCCTTATCTTGGCCCAAAGGATCAAGAATTTAATGTATCCCAAAAATTTTTCAATAAAAACTAAACTTCACCCCAAATATGAACCTTTGGTGTAAAACAAAAAAAGTTATTGGTGCGAATTGGGCCCCCCGACCTGCAGAAAACGTAATATGTAATTTTTTAAACCCAAGAGAAAAACCTTTTTCCTTGATGTTCCCCCTTCAATATCTAATTATCTATCTACGTATCTATTTTTCTGTTTAAAAAAATGGGATATATTGTTAGAAATTTTATTTTTTAAGTTTTTTTTTTCCTCATAGAAAAATAGGAAAGAAGCACAAAAAGAGATCTCCCCCCTGACCAGCTGGAACGTCCTAAAAACCAAAGGTGTAATATATTTTTTCTTTTTAAAAAAAGAATACTAATTTATTTTAAAAAATTTATTTGTTTATTTCAATAAAATTATTATTTTTTTTAGTGTGCAATGATACGGCCTCTAAGGTGCTGTGATTCTCCCAAATCAATTCATGGGTTTTTTAAAAGGGTATAGATTTTGGCAATGGTCCAATTGGTTGAAGAGGATTGTGGGGAGGAAATAGAGGATGGACTCTCCCTGCAGTGGGAACTGAAGCTTGGACCTTTATGTTTGGAAATGGTCTTCATCCTTAAAAAAAAATGGTCATTTGCCATAGCAGGCGAAGGCTGGGTCCCCAAAAACTCAGCCAAAACTTCCCTCTAACCATATTCCAAGTCATGGTGCAGGGTTTTCATTCCCGATTGAGGTTCCCACTCCAACGATTCTTGAATGTTAACATGGCCTATCAACAAGGGGTTTAAAATCCGGGCTTCTCTGGAGCTGGCGGCATGCTGGTTTGTTGT
>JAODAL010066468.1:0-17744 GCA_025379985.1 Phyllomedusa bahiana | reverse complement strand
ATACCCTAAGATACCGCTGGCATGCGGTTGTCGCCAGCACGGGAAGGAGCCCCTTCCTCTTTAACCTCACCTCCCTCCTACCCCCCTCTTTGCCGCTTATCCCTGAATTTCGCTCCATGTTCAGAAATATACAAATTTGAAAAGGTATGGAAATTTTTTTGGAAATGTCTTTTTAAAAAAAAGACGGCAAATCACAGCTATTCTAAAAATCCCTCAAATAAAAAAAAAAAATTCTGGTTTAAAATAAATGAAAGTAATCTATCAAGTCAAAAAGCGGCCTGCGCCAATGAAAAACCTGACGAAATGTTTCGGAAAAATAAAAGGTTTTTTTTTGGCACCTATCAATTCACCGTGTAAACCACAATTGCTGTTCAAATTAACTGAAAGGGTGGCTCTATCAAAAAATTTGGATGGGCAAAAGTGCAAAAAACAGGTATCTTAATGTATTCGGATAATAAAAGTTATTTTTTTTGGCACCTATAAATTCACCTGTGGGGGATAAAAAAATTTGCAGTTTCCTTTTTAATCAAGTCCCCTAAAAGAACAAACCCCTTTAAAAAGTGCGAAATCAAAAAAGGAAATTGAAATTTATCGATATTACAAGGTATTTTTGGCCCTTAAAACCGTGCGACTTGGGATTCTAATTTAAGTAAAAGGGTGGTTATATCACAAAGGTAAAAGGGGAAAAATTTAAAAATGAAACCAAACGAAATGTATACTGATAATAAAAGGGGGTTTTTTGCACCTAACAATGGACCTCGTTTACTAGAAAAGATGTGTATCCTTAATTCGGCTGCCCAATATCAGGAAATATTTCAATAAAAACTTTTTAAAAAAAAGCTGTTGCAACTAACAAAGTCTTGGTAACTTTACCAGTATTCTTTATAGAGCTTGTCTTTTCGAAAACAAGATATTTTTGGCACCTTTAAATTTTCACCTTGGCGACAAAAAATTTGGGCGGGATTTAAATTTAATTTGCAAGGTGGATATAAAACAAAATTTGGAATGGGAAAAAATTTGAAAATGAACACCTATCAAAATGTATCTAAAATAAAAGTGGATTTTTCATCTAAAAAGGACCTGCAGTTACTAAAAAGATGTGTATCCTAAAAAGTTCAGGCTGAAAACCAGGAAAATATTTAATAAAAAACTTTTAAATAAAAAGTATTCATGTCTACACAAAGTCTTGGTGAACTTTACCCAGTATTCTTTATAGAGCTTGTCTGTTTTTGCCCGCGGGGGCCCCCCCTCCGCCCCCCCCCGGACTTTACAGCAGTAATCTCCTTTTAAAATTTCTACCTAACTATAAAATCTTCCCAAACTCTAATCTAAAAAATTGTAAGGATCACAGCAATAGTAAGGTTTCCTGTAAGAAAATAAAAATTTCCTGACTGTTTGGGACAAACAGAGCACATGTCCTTTGCCGGGGAAACCCGGGAGACACTGAGGCGAACAGGAAAAACGTGGGGTTTTATGTAAAACGAGGGCATGTGATTTTCCAGCCAATCGCAAACCCTCACATCCCCTCATACTCGCACACACATCTCACCCCCTCTATTCTGTAATCTGTTTGCTGGCCCCCAAAAATTTTTCAGGGGCGCAGAAAAAAGGGGCGATTTTAAAAAATGATGCCAGTTTTTAACCTAAAATTTTTGATGATTAAAAATCATCACCATAAAAACTGGCCAATTTTAACTTGTCGAAATAACGCTCAACACTACTGATAACACTAAATTAATGAAATTTTAAGCTCGTAAACATAAACAATCCCATCCAGTAAAGTCCCCAACAGATGTTTGGGCTATGACCCCCTACCCCGTGCAAGGTCATTTTATCTTCCCAGCAAAGCGCAGTCCGGTTGCAATCTAGGGGGGGAAATAAGCTACAGCCCTCAAAGACAACAAGAGCCACCCACCTCTATTTTACCCGTAAAAAAGTAAAATATGAGAGAGGGGGGAAACCTGGACAAGTTTTGGGCCTAAAAACAATGGCCAACTCAAATTGTGTTCATAGCCTGGGGGGCATTTTTATTGAGCTGTGTTATTTTCCTTTGCCAAAACCCCTTTGGATCTGAAAGCTGAGCATTGTAATGTGAAATTTTTCTAACATTTATCCTTTTTATTTTATAACTGTTTTGCGTATTCAAAGTCATTGTTTTTTTATTTTGTTTAGAAAGCACTGCACCTATCCCTTTTTAAATTTTTAAAATAAAAAGTTTATTTCTTGTCGTGTACGGTTCCAAATTCCTTTTAAGGGGTTTTTTTTTTGAGCTGCTGGGAGAGTGAGGTGACCCTGAAGCTTTTTTTACGTTTTTTTAGAATATCTGTAGGAATCAAATTTTTTGGCTGATTCCTTTTTGATTATTGAAGGAAGGTGGTGGCAGCAGAAAACTTTGGGGTGCTGGAATTTTTCTTGTGGTCGATTTTATTTTGAATTCCCGCTACCTAATTTAAAATTTTGAGCGCAATGGAATAAATTACCCCATTACAGTGGCCCCCATTACGGTGCGGTGAGTTTTTGTACGTGACAGAGATTTCAGGGCTTGGGGCTATTTTTTTTTTTAAAATTTTTTTTTTTAAACCTCCCCTTTGGGAAAATACCTTTGGGCACGCTTCATCCTAGTGTTTTGGTGTGTTCCTTTTGGTTTTTTCATGATACGTTTTTTTTTTTTTTAATTTCCTAACAAACCTCTGGGGGCTTTCAAAAAAAACTTTATTTTACATAGGAATACAGATTTAAAATTTTAGTTTTTTTTAAGGGGAATTTGGGTCACACAGTTTTTATTTAGGGTATCAGAGTACAGGGGGCTAAATACATTTACATTTTATGGCACACGTTTTCATGTTTTTAATTTGAAAAATTGGAAAAAGCAGTGGTCACTTTCTTTACACTCACAAAAACGCTTCTTTTTTTTTGCCTTTTTCATAAAATTCAATAAAAGCATTTAAAAATTTTGTGGCGTTAAACACTTAAAAATGAGGAACAATTCAACCCACATAAAAAAAAAAACCCACTGTTTGTAAAATTACAAATGGAATTATGTGATTTAACAAAATTTTTTAGTTTTTTTATTATCTTGTGTAACCATGCGATAGTATACTTCCCTCCCCCATCATACGTTCCAGCGCTGCCAGAGCTCCTTGTTACCCCCTTTCCCCATCCTCACTGGTGATATCAGTTCTAGGATCATAGATACGAAAACCAATTTCTGGCCTCAGAAGTCAAATCCTGCATTTTGGGACTAACCAAGAACAAATGATTGGCTGAGCATCGTTTCGGGATCATGGGTTTGGGGCAAGGAGGGAAAACAAGGAGCTCTGGCAGCACTGCAACAGGGTTCTGTGAGAGAAAAGATTAATTAATTTTATATATTAGTGTAAAGTGGTACGGAGGGTATTAAAAGTATTGGAAAACCCCTTAAAATCCAGCCCATTGACCACAATTGTAGATTTGTGTAATCCATGAAGATGCAGTTTATGTTATATATATATATTAAACAAAAGTCAATCCTGTGATATAAAAGAAAAAATGTGGTCAACAAAGGGTTGGGAAGGTTCAAAACACTTCCTGATTGAACCATATCCATGCACCACAGATGGAATAAAGCAGCATAAAAGAATGTGTGTGTGAGGGCAAATTGATATTTAAAGGAATGACATGTGACACCACTAATTGAACAGAAAGTCAACAGGCAGTTTGAGCGTAAGATGAGGATGTATTTTTTATTATCAATTTCTTAGGCAGCAGAAAAAATCAGTCAGAAATTCACTTTGAAAAATCTCCTGAAATGTATAAGTTTCTTGATTACGTACATCACCATGGTATTTATGAACATAACAGAGAATATAGGGTGCTTTCTTTGATAAGACAAGGGTGTCATACCTTTGGACAATCCAATATCTCTATTTTGTTTGCTTTGACTCCACATTTTGTTGCTGCTCAACGGCCAAACTCTACCTTCCCCCTAATTCTTACAAAAGAAAATCTTGTTAATTAACATTTTTATCTTCAATTAATTGTGAGCCCTCAAGATCTGAAATGCTAAGACAGCTGTGATAGATGCTGTTGTTACAGAGTGTGTACTAAACCTCTAGTGTTTAGGAATCTGTCAAGAATAACTTCTGCCTGGTTGTCACTGATACAAAGAAGGAATTCATTAAGAAATACACGACTTAATGAGATATAATTAAACTAATCTCTAAGTCATTCAATATCTCACAATTAATTGTTATATTATAATAGTGTATATCTTTCTAGACAAAAACGTGTGATGTGTGAAGTGATGGAGCTGTGTAATCTATTAATGGAAGGTCATTTAATACCATTCAGTCTGAATGCGGCCAGACCATTGTTCATTACAAGCACACAATGCATCTTAATAATTAATAGTTAGAATATTAGCATTGTCATACAGAATTTACTATGCAAGATTAGTCAAACACATATGTTTGCTGTGCACACGGTGAAATATTTTCATGGGAGAAACACTATTAAGTTGCTGCAACTAGTTTCATCTATCTGCTTTTAGTTAGGTAAATATTAATAAAAATGAAATCCAGCTTTATAGTGATTGTAGGTTTTGTAGGTATAATGGTTGCCTTCTTGCCAAAGACACAAATGTGTAAAAGGGTTGATACTCCTGTAGATGTCTGTAACATGGAAAAATGTTTTAGCTTTGCCTGAATTAATGGTCAAAACAATAAAAACTGCAATTCAATGTTTCTAAAGAGAAAGAATCATTGGTCTGAGTATCAAATTGTTATGTTCTGTGTTAGCCAGGACTTCAGTAGAAAAAGATTTAGGGATTTCTGAGAGATTCAAAATTAGTCAACAGTGCAGCCAGGCAGTAAGGAAAAGCAAGTCAAATGCTTGGCTGCATAACTAGAGGTATAAGAAGCAAAAAGAAGGCGATTGTGATCCTGCTGTATAGGGATCTAGCGGGGCAGTTTTTTTGGGGGAATACTGTGTTAAAAGTTCGGAAGGCCCTTTAAACCCTACAAAAAAAAATTGGGGAAAAAAATTAAAAATGGGTCCCCCCAGACAGGTTTTTAAAAAAATAGGGGGAAGGCCCCTCAAAAGCTTTTTTTTTTTTTTCATAAAACCCTAAAAAGGAAAAAAAAGTTTCCACAACTTTTTTTTGCATACCCTTTAAGGGGTACAGAGGAAAAAATTAAGGTATCTTTGCCCACAAAAGGTACAACCCCCTTTTAAAACCCACAAAAAAGGGCCCAAATTCCCATTTATAAAAAAAATGCCCCCTTTTGGGTAAAAAACCATAAATTTTTTTGGAAAATATTTTTTAAATTTAATAAAAAATATGTTTTTTTTTTCCTCTTATTTTAAAAACCGCAGAAAGGCCCCCCCAAACCCAGTTTCCCCCTTGCGGTTTTCCTATCATTTTTTTTTTAACACTTCACAAATACTTGCTTTTTTTTGGGGGGGCCCCCCCTATAAAACAAAAAAAATATAAATTAAAATACATTTACATTTGGGGCCCTGAAAAACTTTTTAAAAAATGGGAAAAAAATTTCCAACCCCACTAAAAAAAAAAAAACCCACTGTTTAAAATAATAAACAATGAAAAGAATGTGATTTCCCCAAAATTTTTTTAAAATTTTTTAAATTTTTTTGTTTAAATAAAGGGGCTGAAAAGCTAATTTCCCCTCTCCCTTTTCCCCTCCCTTTTTACCCCCGGCGGGGCCAGAGTTTCCAGTAAAAACCCCCCTTCCCCCGATTCCCTCAGGGGTGATGTCCCGTTAAATTGGGATCACTTTGTTACTGAAAAAACCCAAACCCCTGGCCCCCCTCAAAAGCCCCAAAAATGCCGGGGATCTACGGAAATTTTAACCACAAAAGGCCCCAAATTGATTGGTTTGCAGCACCCAAGGTCGGGGAAAAAGGGACCAAAAGGAAGGGGAAAAACTTTTTTGGAGTTTTTCCTTTAAATTCCGCAGTGGGTCCCCCCCCATTTTTTCCTTTTCTGTTTTCCAAAGGGTTTTTTCTGGGGCCCCCACCGTGAGTGATTTCATGGGGTCCCAAGGAAAAAACCAAAGCATCATATTACTTTTAACCCCTATTACATTTTGGGGAAAATTATCCCCAATATCCGCCCCATGGGAAAATTTTTTTTCCCCCACACTGATCCCCTTTTTGCTAAAAAGTTTTTCCCCAACCCTTTTTGAGTACGGGCCTGGGGGGTAATTGCGGGCATTTAAAAACCGGGAAAAAACCGGGCATTTTTTTTCACCCAAAATTTTTCTTCCCAAACACCTTTTTCCCCCAACCAACCCTTTTTCCACCCCAAAAAAAAAAAAAAAAAAAAAAATAAAAAAAAAAAAAAAAAAAAAAAAAAACCCCAACCCCCACCATAAAAATCCCCCTAATAAAATTTTTTTTTTCCCCCCCAATTTTGCCCTGTGGTTGAAAATAGGAAATCCGGGGTTTCTTTGGGCCTGGCTGCTGAGCTCCCAAAAATTGCCCCCATAAGGGGCCCTATTTGGGGGCCCTTTTAAGGCCCTCCCCGGGCCCCTTCCCCAGTTTGTTGCCCCCTTCAACCCTCTTTTTTTCCTTTTTTGGGGTGCTTCGCGGGGCCCCCGGGATTAAAGCCTTTTAAAACGGGTTTTGGGGAAATCCAAAATTTGGGCATTTTTCCCTTCTTTTACTGCACCCCCCCCAAACATCTCCCCGGGAAAATTTTTAAAACCCTGCCCCCATTTTGTGGGGGGGGTTTTTTTGGGAAAAAAAGCCCCCGAAAAAGGGGGGCCAAAATAGAAAAAAGGAAAAAAATTTACTTTTAATTCCCCATAAGTTGAATAAATGGTAGAAACCATATAATTTTCCAAATTGCCCTTTTGGGTTAAAATCCCCTTTCCGAAACCCCCAAAAATTTTTTGGGCCCTTGCTAATTTATTTTTGGGCCCCAATAGCGGGGAAACCCGGGGCCCTTCCCCGCAAGTAAAAGGCTTTGCCCACATTTGAAATTTTCAAAAAAAAGGGAAAAAGGGCCTGAAACTGCCCAAAATTTTTGGGAAACTTAAACGGGGGCCCCCTTTTTAAATAAACATTTTAAAAACAGGGGGGGGCTACCCTAAATTCCCCGGAGGCCCCCAACAAAAAATAATTAGTAAAAATTTCCCCCAAAAAATTTTATAGCTTATTTTTTTCCTTTAAGGTAGAAAATTAAAAACAGGGAAACACATTGACTCCCAACTCCAAAAAACAGGGGGGTTGCTACTTTTTCTTTTTAACTTTTGAAATCCCCCCATTAGTGGGCACAAATCAGCGATAATTTTTTAAATCCGGCCCATTTAATTTTCTCCATTTCAGATTAGGGTTTTCCCTCCCCCCCCCATTCATGGTATCCTTTGGGGGAAAAAACCAAAAAAAAACGGGTACAGTGGCAGACCCCATAAAAGGGGGGGTCATTGATTTTTAAAAAGGGGAAAAACATACCCCTTAAATTTTTGGATTTTTTTGTTTCCCCCTTTTTTTAAAAGGTGAGTGGGGGGGGTCCGGGGGTTTCCCCCACTGGAAAAACAAAAGAAAAAGGGTATACAAAAAGGGTTTAAATGGGGAAAAACGTTAGACTTTGGAAAACCCAAAAAAAACCCTTTAACTAGCTAAAACAAAAACCCAAAAATCCCAAAAAAAAATCCCAACCCCGAAAAAGAAAAAAAATTTTCGGGTTGTGTCCCCCACCCCTTTCCTTTGGGGGAAATAAAAAAAACCAAAAATTTCCCCCCACCATTTTCTCCCAAAAAATTTTAAGGAAAAAACTTTTAAAATTAAATACAGGTATTGGGGCACACATTTTTTTTAAACGGGAATCAGCAAAAAACTTTAAGAATTTTTTTCTTTTTAATATGAGGGGGCCCTGGGGGTTTTGATTTAATGGCCAATAAAAAAACCCAATGGTTTAACTTTCCTTGGGGAAACTATCAGACCCATAATTTTTTTTCATGTTTTTTTTTAACATTTGCGCCATCCCAACCCTTCAGGCCCCCATTTTTGGGTTTCAGGGGAAGTTTTTTAAAAGGACCAACACCCCCAAAATATAAAAGTTGGTTTTAGGGAAATTCAAAAGGGAAGGGGACCTCCCTTTTTAAATTTTTTACTTTCCTTTTTTAAAAACCATCCCCCCTGTGTTTGCTGAGGGGGGAAATGAAAAGTTGTGTTTTTTAAACACGGTTGAAATTTTTCCAGTACCCCCCACAGAAAAAAAAACAATGCATTGCTTAAAAAATTTTTTTTTTAAACCCCACCCAGGAAAACCTTTCCAATTTTTTTTTCAAAAAAACTAAAACCACTTGAAGGGGGGAAAAATACCCCCTAGTAAAAGTTTAAGAGACAGTTTCCCCCATAAAAAAGGAAAAAGGTTTTTAAATGGGGAAACCAAATCAAAAAAGCAAAAACATTAGAAAAAAAATAGTGGGGGGACTAGAAAATGGGAAAATTTCCAATTCTAATGAAGTGGAATTCGTTGAGAATTTCAGGAAAAATTTGATTCTGCACAAAGGCGAAGTTTTGGCACTTCGCGGGAACGAATTGTCTTTTTTTCCAAAATGGCCACAAGCACATGGCGTGACATGGGGCAGAGAACTATGAGGGGAAGAAAGGAATGCCCTCAATGACATGTGCAGATATGAAGCCAATTAGCAACCAGTGGGCATCTGTGATGTCAGAGTCCTATAAATACTGACGCCATGTTAAATTCTGACACTTGTCAGTGTGTCTCCTGCCACAAGCATCTATCTGCTGCAGCGCTATACTGCACTCTGTGAAAAACAAACCCAATTTTTGAGCTACTGGTGTGAGGGAACTTCACAAGTGTGTGTCATATACACACCTGTTCCTGAACCAGCGTTTTTTATTTTGTTGGTTTTAGTTTGTGGGGTATTATCCCTAAAATCCAGGGTGTGTCTATTTCTGCCCCATACACACCTGAATTCCATCTCATTAATTCTGTAGGGTATTTTATTTTATTGCAAGGTTTAATTTACCCTCTTGTTTGTTGGGGAATTTTAGTCAAATACAGGGTGTGTGTATTTCTGCCCCATATATGCCTGAATTCCATCTAGTTATTTCTGTAGGGTATTTTATACCCAAGGGTTGATTTATTCTTTTGTTTGTGGGCAAATTTTGAGACAAATACAGGGTGTGTGTATTTATGCCACATATACGCCTGAATTCCATCTGGTTATTTCTGTAGGGTATTTTATACCCAAGGGTTAATTTCTCCTCTTGTTTGTTGGGGAATTTTAGTCAAATACAGGGTGTGTGTATTTCTGCCACATATACGCCTGAATTCCATCTGGTTATTTCTATTGGGTATTTTATACCAGGGGTTAATTTATCCTCCTTTTTGTGGGGTAATTTTGAGTCACAAACAGGGTGTGTGTATTTCTGCCACATATAAGCCTGGATTCCATCTGGTTCTTTCTGGAGGGTATTTTATACCCAAGGGTTAATTGCTCCTCTAGTTTGTGGGGTAATTTTGAGACAAATACATGGTGTGAGTAGTACAGCCACATAAACGCCTGAATACCATCAGATAATTTCTGTAGGGTATTAAATACCCAAGGGTTAATTAATCCTCAAGTTTGAGGGGTAATTTTGAGTCAAAAATAGGGTGTGTGTATTTATGCCCCATGCACGCCTGATTTCCATCTGTTTATTTCTGTAGGGTATTTTATACCCAAGTGTTAATTTATCCTCTTGTTTGTGGGGTAATTTTGAGTCACATACAGGGTGTGTGTATTTCTGCCACATACACGCCTACAATCCATCAACTTCAGACTATGGGGGTATTTTAATCTGTGGCCAAGAGATAATGTATTCACTTTTTGTGGAGAATTCAGTGTCAAATCCAGTGTTTGTGTATTTCAGCCCTACATACATCTCAAATTAAGCCACTTCAGTCTCTTGGGATATTGCTATTTGTGGCAAACAGTAATTTTCTTCACTTATTGTGGTGATTCTGTTAAACGCTAATACATGTATAGCCACCCCCAAAAAGAGTGGAGAAGGTGTCATCAGTAATTTTGTATTGACGTCACTAATCATTTTGCCCTTCCTTTGATCCTTCAGCGCCCGTTTTCAATTGGTCAATAATCCATGATTGCTAAAGCCAAAGAGAAACAGGAGTTGATCCCAAAAATAATAAGTAAATGGAATATTAGCATGTCTTCTGTGTTTTGTATCCACTCCTACTTTTGGCAATCTACTCATCAGACAATCCTGTTGCAAACAAAGGACCATGTCATACTATTTCTACAGATTCTCCGAAGACACCATTGGTTGTGTTTGTCCTTTTCATTCCTTCTGATAAAAGAAGGGGAAAACCAAACATTGTGGCAACGTCATAGAGTGGTGGAGGGTGGAAACAGCATTAGGAAACCACAGGGTGGTCGATTGAGTGGTCAGTTGGCAGCAGCATGAGTAGGCCACAGAGTGGCAAATGACAGATTGTGGAGGTGGCAGCAGCATGAATAGGCCACAAATTGGCACAATTACAGTGTGTAGGTGGCTGCAGCAACAGCAGCTGCATTAGGCCGGAGAGTGGCACAATGTCATAATTTTCAGGTTGTGGCAGCTAGGTGACATAATGAGAAGGTGGCAGTAACAGGAACATCAAGCCAGAGAGTGACATGGTGACATAGCCTGAAGATGACAGCAGCAGCATGAGGAGACCTGAGTGGTGTGGTGGCAGCAGCATCAGAAGGCTACATAATGGCCCAGTGAAGAGTGGGGAGGTGGGTGTCAATACCAGTCCCTGGTAAAGATGGTGGGTGGCAGAAGGAGCAGCTGGCTGCAGATGTGTGGCATCAGGCGGGTGGCAGCATCAGAATAGTAGCTGAGGCAGGTAGCCAGAGGAATCCAGGGTTCAGGGTCCACTCCAGGTGTTGCTGCTGGTGGGTTCCTAAATCATTAGGGGGGTGAAAAAAGCTGCTCATCAACACCTCCAAACTCAGGTTGCTGCTGATGTTACTGGTACAGCTCCTACCCCTGCCCCCCCCCCCCACAGCCGCCGTGGCAGTAGTATATGAGCGCTGAGGAAACCCCTGGTCAGACCTGATAGAGGATGGACGATGGCGCATATGCGCAGTGGCCAACTGACTACATAGGATGTACCTATAGTACTTGAGTTTGTCCTCCGTTTTGGCAGGTGAAAAAATGCCCCCATTTTGGACCAGTAGTGAAGGTCCAAGAGAGAGGAGAGCCAGAAGTCATCCCTGTGACGGATGGTGACTATTCGGCTGTAACTACCCAAACAAATCAGCATGCAACAGGCCATCTACAAAAATGACACTGAGGGACTCACTGCCTCCATCTCCACTGCATACTGCCATGGCGTGTCTGGGTCATCTGCCTCGTCTTCCTCATGTCCCTCTACCTCCTCCAGCTGAGTAGAAAAACCACTCATTTCAACAGACATCAACAACTCCAGACTCAGGTTGCTGCAGGTGGAGCTGGTACTGCTCTTACAACCCCAACCTCCCACCGCAGCCATGGCACTGGTACGTGAGCGCTCAGGAACCGCCCAGTCAGACCTGCGGGACGATGGACAATAGCACAAATAGATCTCTCTATCATTACAAATGGCTGCACTCACTGACTCCACAAGTCCGCTGCCTTGGTATAACCTTTGACTGCAATCTGGCCTTTCAAACCACACATCCAAACCCTTAACCTTACCCTTGCCTCCACCTGAAAAATATCTCCTCAATCTGCTCATTCCTTCACTTTGAAATCGCAAAAATGCTTGTCCATGTCATCATCTCACGCCTAGACTAATGCAAAATCCTTCTCTGTGGCCTCCTATCTAGCACCCTCGCTTCCCTTTAATCCATCCTTAACTCTGCTGCCCATCTGTTTCACCTCTTTCCTCGTTACTCCACTGCCTGTCCCTTTTGCCAATCCCTTCACTGGCTGCCCATTGCCCCCACCAGACTCATGTGGCCATGAGATGTAGTTGCCACATCTCCAGTCCACTGAACAGACCGATTTTATAGAATATGTTACGGACATAAAGCAGTGAAATTACGTTGTTCATCCCGTAGTCCTGGTGACTGACAAATTATGTGGCCTTCTGAAAGAGCCTGAGCAAACGGCACTTGTCACGCATGAGCTTCCACTGACTGACATAAAAATTACACAGTGGAGTATCCCTGTCCAAATGGATCATCGAGAAATCATTAATGGCCTTTCTCTGTTCATAGATTTCTCCCTGTTTTGCTCTGTTCATAGATTTCTCCCTGTTTTGTTCTGTTCCTAGATTTCTCTCTGTTTTTCTCTGTTCATAATTTCTCAGCTCTGTTCAGCTCAAGGAGGGTGTTCTTGGCGGTGTAGGAATGGCTAAAGTGCATGCAAAGTTTCCTGGCCAGTTCTCTAAATGGTGCAGAGTCCAAAAGGGAGGGACTGCAGTACCACCAACTTGGACAGGAGCAGGGTGAGCTTCTGCACCTTACAATGGCTAGACGCATACTGCTGTCTCTTGGCAACTTTCTCGGTGAACGACGAAGCCGCCGGACGGGAAGATAATTGACATGTGAATTACTAGCGGCGTATACGCGCCGCTGGCAATTCAAGTCTATGGGCCGGCGAAGTGCCGGCCCCCTGCTCAGTCCCCCGCTCCCACCCCGCCCCCGGTCACACGGCGTAATTGCGGGGCGTAATTACGCCCTGCAAATACACCGTGTGAACATGGCCTTAAAGGGACACTTCCATCAGACAGGAATATCTTTGTCAAATTTTTTTTACCAGGAATACTGTTTTTTTATAGAATTTTTGGCAGTATTTTTTTTTTATTTCTGCAGTCCCATGCAATTAAAAGTAACATATAAAATTGTGTCTTTGTTTAGCTGTGATAGTGAAGAGATAAAAATCGTGAATAACAGGGTAGACTAAGCTCGCTTTACTGTTTTCGCATATTTTTATGTAGTCTCATTACAAATGACGTATCGATTGCTCTATTGTTCTCTGGACAGGAATAGGTAAGAATAGACTAGACTGACAGGGCAGTGACAAGACTGATACATGAATTTTCAGCTGTTTTAAAACTTTTCAGGTTCTACTAACAAGAATTTTACTTTTCAGGCAATAGTTAAGCTGGAATAGAACTGTCAAGCAATCCTAACTGATGTGCTATCAGAGATGAAGCAAGAGACACAAACTAGGAAGTCAGGTAAGTAGAGTAACCTTAAAAATTATATATAGAGAACCAACCACCCAATTAAAAAAAAAGTCATAGACTAGTCACATACTGGTTGTCAATATATGAAGAAAATTTTTTTTGATGGTATTGTCCCTTTAATTTGCATTTTGAAGTATTGCTCCCAAGTGACTCCTATATCAGCCACTACATTCAGACAGACAAAAAGATTCATACTAAAGTGGATGTTTTAGCCAATGGATTCTCTTTGCTTGTAGCAGAGTTAATACATTTTCAAGAGTATCTGTCATAAGGACTAATATTCTTTGCTATCATATAGTAGCACAGAATTGCAGCCTTTTCTATATTGCCATATTATTGACATGCTTAAAGCTTATATACTTCATTTTACAGTTTTGAAAAAACTTTATCCTAGGTTACTGACTGGCAATAATTCACATTTTAGAGCCTCAGGTTAACAGACTGATAAAACCATATTTCTAGGTATCAGTTTGTTATAAGAGAACAGATATGACATCCAGAGATGATTGGCAGTGACATGTTAGCAATATACTATCCCGCTACTTTTATACTTGATCTAGGAGCCATCCAGGGCCAGACTTGGACTTAAAACACATCACCACTTTCTAAAATAAACAACACTATCAACAAAAGCAAGAATGTAAAAGTGGTACATAGAAAACCACTAATCATAGAGTCATAGACAGTCATACACTAATTTTATGGTCTACGTCCCCTCAGTAAGTAGGTAAAGTCCCAATAAAGTAGGTAGATATACCCACAAATTAGGTAGATTGGTAGACTACCTTATTGTTAGCTAGTCCCAAATAGGCAGGTAGGCCTCCTCACTGAGTACTTAGGCAGGTTGCTTTCCATCAGATAGGCAAATAGGCTTGCAGTGCTAGTAAGAATGACTATTTGATCTACGCTATAATCTCCATTTTTTGTATCTTCAACTAATTCACTTATTTTATCTTAAGCTACAATTATACCAGCTTGTATACCTTTGTTGCTATTCTTGATTTATGCCATGAGCATGCACACTTCGCTTAGTTTAATTTACATCTAGGAGGGCCCCTTATCGTCTGGTCTAGGAGCTATTTTGTGTGTTATCTAGGATCTGGAGCGGGCCACTCCATGGTACAGGATAGCATGGACAAAAGATCTCTGCATTATAAGCTTACACAACACATAGGTTATGTCTGCTATTTTTTTCTGTTTAGGACTTATAAGACCAGGGCAGCTTGTACCCAGTGTTGAGGATGCTCATACATTGATGTTGGTCCCTGGAGTTCCCTGTTTTTGCCTTTAAGCTTCTCATGGCTTAAGATTTAAGAACAGGTGATGTAAGCCCCAGGTGAAGTGTTGTAAGTATTTAACCTTTATAAATACATATTTAGCAAAACTGTAGGCAATGTCACACTATTTCCTGTAACCAGTTTGTTATATTACTTATATGTTATCATTTGATCATAATTGATTGTTTCCTACGTTAAATAAAATTGTGTTGCATCCTGATTGACTGGCCTTCTTTAAAGTTGTATCCAGAACCTGTATTGATAAAACTTGGAAAAACAAGGCTGCCATTAGGTATGCAGGTAATATAGGTCCTCAGTCAAATGGTAGGTATATAGGCCACCCCATTAGGTGGTAAGATATACAGGTCCCATATTAGGTAGGGAGGTATAAAGGCCCCCCAGTAGGCAGCTAGCTATATAGACCTCCCATTAGATAGGGAGGTATATTGGCTCCCCAGTAAATATGTAAGTATATAGGCTCCCTGTTAGGTAGGTAAATATACTGTATTTGCCCTTCATTAAGTAGGTAGGTAATGGCCCTTGAGTAAATAGGTGTATAGGCCTCGCATGAGGTAGGCAGGAATATAGGCCCCTTTGGTTGGCAGGTATATAAGTCCCATGGCAGGTATATAGACCCCACAGTAAGTATGTAGGTATATAGCCCACACAGTAGAAAGGCAGGTATATATTCCTTCTCATTGGGTAGCTAGTTATATTGTCCCCCCATTAAAAATATAAAACTCACCTCTCCTCATTTTCCCATACCAAACAATTTGCTCTTCTGGTACTGGTGCCGTGATGTCATTATGCCACCTGTGGTTCCACTCCACCTGGCACCTTGGAGCCCACAAGTTTGCACAGGGTGCATAATGTTTGCAGCCTAGAAGAGGCAGAGGTGCAGGCGGTGTGAAGCTATGACTTAAACATGCTGTCTGGGTGCTTATTCATGAAGGTTGCAGACCGTTGACTCCCTGCTCCATCGCAGTTTTCATTTGTATGCATATTCCAAGGATGTGCTGCGGTTGAAAAGGCTCAACATTTTTGATTTTGCATTATTACAAGACAGTCAGGGTTGGAAGGAAGTTTTAAAGACTAAGAGACACACAGACTAGTCAAGCGCAGTAGTATTGAGCTTGAATGCAATTTTGAACTAGAATATATATCGCAATCTCTATATTGGAGAAGACGTAACAGTCTATGAACTGAACTACTATAACATTCTGATGTGAATGGATATAGCAGTTTCTAAAATTTTACTTTGATAGCCTGTCTAAACATCGGTAGACCAAGTGCCTGTTGTTGCTACTCTAGGCTTTTTGAAGACACATGTCCCTAATGTTTAGACAGGCTATAGAATACTCTTTAACACTCCAAAAACATACCGCCTTTCTTTTCAATGCATGGGTCAGATATTAGGGATATGTGTAGGGATATTATTTTGTTGGCTACTAAAGACAGGAACTGTTAAAGAGTGGTTTGGCGATTTTTATCAAAAAAAGTGAAATCGGCAAGGTTTTAAAAGTATCTTTTTTTTTTTTTTTTTTTTTTCCAAGATCATGCGAAAATTTAAGGTTAAAATCTGTGCATCATCATAAAACCCGCGCCTTTTTTGGGCGTTTCCTGAAATTTTTTGGGGCGGCCACAAATGAATTACGAATAGAGCGGGGTAAATTTGGGTTTGCGACGCATGACGGATGTGTATGGTTCTTTGGCTGGAAAAATCACAGCCCCTCTTTTTACATAGAAAGCTTTTCCCCTTTTCACCTCAGGTCCTCAGCGTCTCATAGAGATAGGACCTCGCTCTGCCTGTGGGCCAAAAACTCACGAAATTAGTCTATTTCTGCACAGAGAAACCCTACTATAGCTTGATCCTTCCCAAATTTAATTTAATTTGAGATTTTAAGATTTTATGAGTTAGCAAAGGGTTTTAAAGCAGCATCTACCGCGTAAATCACGGGGGTGGGAGGGGGGGCCCCCTGGGGAAACAGACAAGCTCTATCTTTAAAGAACACGGATAAAGTTCACCAAAACTTTGTGTAGACATTTTAGTGGAATATCTTTATTATTAACAGTTTGCTATTGAAATTTTCCTTATTGGGCAGCCGAACTTATATTTGGGTAAACATCATTTTTAGTAACTGCAGGGCCTTTTTGCTGCAAAACTCCACTTTTATTCATTACATTTTAATAGGGTTCAATTTTAACCCATTACACCTGTACTGTTATAATCCACCTTGCACTTAAATTACAATCCACAATCTTTTAGTCACACAGGTTGTTTGTTCCAAAAAAACCGTGTATTACGAAAACATCCCCCGTTTTCGTGTTTTTTTACCTTTTTTCCACCCAGCACTGTTATTGACGCAGCTCTACTAAAAACTTAAAACAGCAATTCTATATTCACCAAGGGGAATTTAAAGGTCAAAAAATACCGTTTTTATATCAAAAAAAACATTACTGTTTTTTGACTTTTGCACACCCAGCACTGTTTATTACGCACATCTACGTAAATCTTTTAAAAAGCAAATTTTATATTTTACCACAGGGGAATTGAAGGGCAAAAAATACCGTTTATTAATCACAACAAACATTACGGTTTTTTTGACTTTTGCGCACCCCCACTGTTCTTGACGCACATCTACTAAATCTTAAAACAGCAATTCTATTCACCACAGGGGAATTGAAAGGGGCAAAAAAAACCGTTTTTTATATAAAACATAACAGTTACTTTTTTTTTATTTTGCGCACCAGCACTTTCATTGCGCACATCACGTAAACTTAAAACAGCAATTTATATTTACCACAGGTGAAAAGAAAGTGCAAAAAATCCGTTATTATATCAAAACAAACATTAGTGTTTTTTTGACTTTTGCGCCCAAGCACTGTTCATTACCGCATCTACGTAAAACTTAAAAAAGCAAAACTATTTCACCACAGTGAATTGAAAGGTGAAAAAATACCGTTTATTTATACAAAACAAACAGTTACTTTTTTGACTTTTGCACACCCAGCACTGTTCATTTACGCAGCATCTACGTAAATCTTAAAAAAGCAATTCTAAAATTCACCATAGGGAATTTTAAAGGTGCAAAAAATACCGTTTATTATATCAAAATAAACAGTTACGTGTTTTTGACTTTTTTTCACACCCACACTTTCAATTGACGCAGCATCTACGTAATTCTAAAAAGCAATTCTATATTCACCGGGGGTGAATTGAAAGGTCAAAAAAAACCGTTTATTATACAAAACAAAACAGTTTCGTTTTTTTTTTT
>JAODAL010066467.1:0-17746 GCA_025379985.1 Phyllomedusa bahiana | reverse complement strand
CCTCAGCCACATGTAACGTGGGATTTTTTGGGAATGGGCTTGGCCTGCACTGTTTACTGAACACGTTGACCTTTCAGGGAATCTGCCCCCTGCCTTCCCCAAAATGACCGCAGTGGTACAGGGTTCATCAGGGAAACAAAAAATGACACAGCAAACAGAACAGCGGACGTAAAACCGTGCGGAGGCCCCCAGCCAAACCCCGGGGCCCCGAAAACCCCCTGAAATCTCCAAAGGGGAAAACAGGAATATGCTAACGGGAGCAGAATGTATCCAGTCGGAGACGAATCCCTGTAACCCCTCCGCTGCCGGAGACCCCAATGTGACGTCCGGGAGGTCAGCGGGCGCGGCCATTCCCATTTGCTTGGCTTTACAATCTGTTTCGAGGTTAAAACTATATAACAATTTCCAAAAAGCGCCCCCCTTATCCATGGGGGCCATGCGGTACGCAGCCGGAGGCCCTTTCTGGATTGGGATTTTGGGGCCAGCATGCTTCAGCCATGTACATGATGGTCGGCAGGGAAGAGCAGCGCAGCAGTGGCATGGAGGGAGCGAGGGGGGGGGGGGGTTTCAGCTGGGGACTATCGTCTTCTCTGCAATTTTGTTTTCATGGTTGAGGGCACATGTTTGAAAGACTAATCTAATTTCCCGTTCATATAATGTATCACCCCATCATCCCTGACCCCAGGAGCTCACAATCTAATCTCCCTATCACACACAATGTTCTACTCCCATCATCCCTGACCCCAGGAGCTCAAAATTTCTAATCTCCCTATCACAAACAATGTATCACTCCCATCTTTCCCTGACCCCAGGAGCTCACAATCTAATTCTCCTATCAACAATGTATCACTCCATCATCCCTGACCCCAGGAGCTCACAATCTAATCTCCCTATCACACACAGTGTATCACCTCCATCATCCCTGATCCCAGGAGCTCACAATCTAATCTCCTATCACACACAATGTATCACTCCCATCATCCCCGATCCCAGGAGCTCACAATCTAATCTCCCTATCACACACAATAGAATAGTGAAGAAATCAGGCGATACCTTTTTCAGGATAACTGAGTATATTTGATGGTGAGCTTTTGAGAGAACTAGCTCCCTTCTTCAGACAGGTTGTTATATAAGAAATTTAAAATTCACAGACTTTTTATACACAAAATACCCGGACCTTCAAAGGATCTTAGAATTCTTAAAAATAACAAAATGCAATATAAGCAGAGAAGTCATTTACGGCAGGTCAAGAAATAAACAATCTGGAAACTTGTGAGGCGTGACGGAGGGGTCAGAAATTTCTGTGTCCTTATCTGTACCCATCAGATGTCATTTGTGGCCCTCACGGTTCACACATAGTTTGACATAAAGCTGGCATGGATATTTAGCCCATTTTGCAGAGTCTGAAATTTTTGCATTAATTTAAATTCCCATTCCTTTCTCTCACTCTGCGTCTTAAAGTGTCCCATTAAAACCATAATCTTCAAGTCTTCAATAGAATGGTCCTCTCTGGAGAAGTGTGCGGCCGCTGGGAGATCTGTTCTGCTGTTGTTAATGGTGAATCTGTGGGAGTTCATGTGCTGGCTGAGTCTCTGCCCTGTTTCCCTCACATAGAGGCCTGTGGTGGGACATTGCGCACACATGATCAGATACACCACATTGGAAGACCTGCAGGAAAATGTCCCCCTAATTCTGTGCACCTGCTGTGACTGTGGGACAGGTACACTGTCAGTGGTGTGGATGTGCCTGCAGGTCTTGCACCTGTTCTGCAGGCAGGGTGAGGCGCCATTTTCTGTTGGGGCATTCAGGGCGCTCCGGACAATAATGCGCCGCGGGTTGGTGGTTCCGAAAGGAAAGGAAGGGGGGACGGGAATATGTCTTTGGTCTTTTTGTCCTTATGTTGCACAGGTTGAAGTTCCTTGGGCAATCTTTTGTAGGATCTCCAGCTGTGGGTTGTAGGTGACAACTAGGGGCACTCGTTTTTCCCTTCTGGGTCTCTTTGTATGTTAGCAGACTGTCTCTTTTGATGACTGCCGCTTTATTTGGTTGTCCACATTTGGTTTGTATTCCAATTGGAGGAATTTGATCCTTAGATCCAGAAAGTGCTTATCCAGGTCTGCTTTGTTGGAGCAAATACGATTGTATCGTATAGCCTGGCTGTATATAATGGATTGTACCGTATAGCCTGGCTATATATAATGGATTGTATCGTATAGCCTGGCTGTATATAATGGATTGTACCGTTATCCTGGCTGTATATAATGGTTGTATCGTATAGCCCTGGCTGTAAATAATGGATTGTATCGTATAGCCTGGCTTGTATATAATGGATTGTATCATGTAGCCTGGCTCAAAAATAATGGATTGTATCGTATTGCCTGGCTGTAATATGGATTGTATCGTAAAGCCTGGTGTATTAATGGATTGTATCGTATAAACTGGCTGTATATAATGGATTGTATCGTATAGCCTGGCTGTATATAATGGATTGTAACGTAAAGCCAGGCTGTAAATAATGGATTGTTTGTGTGCTTGGGGTGGAAGCTGTCATTTTTCAGGTAGGGGCCCTTCTGTCTGTGGGTTTGTGGTATATGGAGGGGAGTAGCCGGTGGTCTTTCATGTGTATTGTGGTCTCCAGAGAATGGATTTCTCGATCTGAATAGGTAAGTTTAAGGTTGATGGTGGTGTGGAAGTTATTGAAGTCATTATGGAATTGAATTAAAGGCCTCCTTGCCCGCAGTCCAGATGACAATTTATATCATCGATGTAACGGAGGTAAAATCATGGGGCTGGTGGGGCATGTGGATAGATACGCTCCTTCCGTTCAGCCAAAAAAGAGGTTTGCATACTGGGGCGCACATCTTGACCATTCTATTGAAGTTCTGAAAATTATGGTTTTAATGGGACACTTTAAGGCGCAGAGAGAGAGAAAGGAATGGGAATTTAAATTAATGCAAAAATTTATCCTGTCCCTTCCCGCACATCCTCTAGTGTGTTCTCAGCTCTTGACCCAACGACAGAAGAAGAAGTATCCAGGCTTCTCCTGTCTGCTCACCCCACCACCTGCTCTAGCGACCCCATTCCCTCCCACCTTCTCCAGTCTATTTCTCCAGCTATCCTCTCTCACCTTACTGCAATCTGTAACCTCTCTCTCTCTACTGGGATCTTCCCATCCTCCTTTAAACAGGCTACTATAACTCCCCTACTAAAAAAAACTTTCCTGGACCCGTCCTGTGCTGCCAACTACCGACCAGTCTCTAACCTTCCCTTTATCTCTAAACTCCTGGAAAGCTTGGTCTACTCTCGCCTAATCCGCTATCTCTCTGCTAACTCTCTTCTGGATCCTCTACAATCAGGTTTCCGCACCCTACACTCCACAGAAACTGCTCTAGTTAAAGTCTCTAATGATCTCCTCACTGCTAAATCTCAGGGCAAATACTCGTTGTTGGTTCTTCTGGATCTCTCTGCAGCATTTGACACTGTTGATCACCATCTTCTCCTCAGCATGCTCCGCACCATTGGCCTCCAGGACACCGCTCTCGCTTGGTTCTCGTCCTACCTCTCTGACCGCTCCTTCAGTGTCTCATTTGCAGGTTCTACTTCCTCTCCTCTCCCTCTTGCCGTAGGGGTCCCTCAGGGGTCAGTTCTTGGTCCTCTCCTCTTTTCACTCTACACAGCCCCCATTGGACAAATCATCAGCAGATTTGGCTTCCAGTACCATCTCTATGCGGATGACACCCAATTATACACCTCCTCCCGTGACATCACTCCTGCTCTGCTACAAAACACCAGTGACTGTCTGTCCGCTGTCTCTGACATCATGTCCTCTCTCTATCTCCAACTAAACCTCACTAAAACTGAACTTTTTAGTCATCCCACCATCTACTAACAGACCTTACCCTGCTATTGCTCTATCTGTGTGTGCGACCACATTAACTCCTAGGCAGCAGGCCCGATGTCTTGGGGTTATTGTAGTCTCTGATCTGACCTTCACACCCTATATCCAATCCCTTGCCCGCTCTTGTCACCTGCACCTCAAGAACATCTCCAGAATCCGTCCTTTTCTCTCTGTGGAAACGACTCAAACTCTCATTACTGCTCTTAGTCAGTCTCGTCTTGACTACTGCAACTCCTTGCTTATCGGTCTCCCTCTCTGTAAACTCTCCCCTCTCCAATCTGTCCTGAATGCAGCAGCCAGTATTAGTCTTCTTCCCGGCCGCTATACTTATGCCTCTACCCTGTGTCAGTCACTGCACTGATTGCCCATTGAGTATATAATACAACATAAACTAATCACTCCCACTGATAAAGCTCTCCACAGTGCTGCACCCCCATACATCTCCTCTCTCATCTCTGTCTACCACCCTGCCCGCTCTCTCCGCTCAGCTACGGACATCAAACTACAGACTACAATCATCCGAATCTCCCATGCCCGTCTTCAAGACTTTGCACGTGCTGCACCCATTCTCTGGAACATTCTACCACGTACCGTCAGGCACAATCCCAGCCTTCACAGTTTTAAGAGTGTCCTGAAAACACATCTCCTCAGGCAGGCGACCAAAACCACTAATTGCTAACCCCCACCTTCTATCACACACATTTGTCACTCCCTACACTAGAGCACTCACAGGGACTTATCTGTATATAGATGTACAGTCATGGTGGCAGGTTCACCAAATTTTTATGTAAACCACCCCCTATTTATAAAGCATGGCTGGGCCATTGTAAATTTAGCACTTCTCCCCCTTTGTTTCCCCCAGGCACCCTCTTAGATTGTAAACTCTTGCGAGCAGGGCCCTCACACCTTGTGTCTCACCTGTAAGTAGCTTTCACTGTGTAATGTCTGTCTTTTGTCTGTAATTATACCCTCTAAATTGTAAAGGTGGGGAAAAGTTGGCGCTATAAAAATAAAGATTTTATTATTAAATTTTTTCAGATCTGCAAATGGGCAAAAATATCCATCCAGCTTTATGCAAATATGGGGAAAACGTGATGGCCAAAAAATTCATCTGAGGCTACAATAAGCAAGAATTCTGACCCCTCCGTCCGCTCACAATTTTCCAATGGGTTGTGTTTGACCTGCCAAAAATAATCTGCAAAAAAAAATAAAATAAGCAGACCGGGAACTTTCATATGAGTGCACGTCCAGAAAACCCGGGATTGCAATGTTTGGGTGAAAATAAAACCCCCTTTTAAATTGAAGTCTGTTTTTGGGTCTATTTTGGACCTGCCGAAATGCTTCTGCTTTAATTGCATTTTTTTATTTTAAGAATTTAAGTCCTTTTAAGGTCGGTCTTTTGTGTATAAAAAGGGGCTGTGAATTTTCAAATTTTTTTATAAAAATGTCGAAAAGGGGTAGTTCTTCCACAGTCACCATCAAATATACTCAGTTTTTCCCCTAAAAGGTACCCTGATTTCTTCAATATTCTACTACTTTTTGGGTAACAGGGAAAAACATTATATACTTTTACACAATTTATTTTTCCCCTATTCCTGACCCACAAAAAGGTGCAGACCTGAGCACATCCACCTGTGACAGTGTACCTGCCCCCCCATCCACACCGCTGACAGTGTCCTGTCCCGCCCAGCAGGTGCACAGAATTTGGGGACATTTTCCTGAGGTTTCCCCTGTGGTGTTTGATCTGTGGCCAATGTCCGACCCAGGCCCTTGTGGGGGGAAACAGGGCAGAGGGCTCAGCCCCGCATGAACCCCACGATTCACCTTAAAACAGCAGAACAGATCTCCCCCGGGGCCCGCACATTTTCTCCAGGAGGACCATTTATTGAAACTTAAGATTATGGTTTTAATGGGACACTTTAAGAGCGAGTGAGAGAAAGGAAAGGGAATTTAAATTAATGCAAAAATTTCGACTCGGGAAAATGGGGCTAAAATCAGCCAGCTTTATGTCAAACTATGTTGAAAACTGAGGGCACAAATCATCCTGTAGAAAAAAAAATAAAAGGAATAATTACTGATCAATCCCCGTCACCCCACAAGTTTTTCCCGATTGTTTTTTCTTGACCTGCCGTAAAATGATTCTTGCTTATTTGCTTTTTTTTATTTTTAAGAATTCTAAGACCTTTGAAGGTCCGGGTATTTGTGTATAAAAAGTCTGTGAATTTTTTAAAAACTTATATAACAACCTGTCGATGAAGGAGTAGTTTCCCACATCACCATCAATAACTCAGTTACCTCTAAAAGGACGCCCGATTTCTTCACTATTTACTTTTCATGGCTAACCGGTAAACATTTATACTTCACAACAAATGTATTACTCCCATCATTCCCGACCCCCCGGAGCTCCAAAACTAATCTCCCATCCAAAAATTTCACTCCCATCATTCCCGACCCCCCCCGGGGCTCACAATCTAATTCCTATCCAACAAATTTTTTCTCTCATCCTGAAAAACCCCGGAGCTCACAATTAATCTCCATCACCCATGTATCCTTCCCCCTCATCCCTGGCCCGGGAGTTTTCAATCTAATTTCTACACACAATGTATCACTCCCATCATCCCCCGAACCAGGAGCTCACATTCTAATTCACTATCAATCAAATGTATCTCTCCCATCATCCCTGACACCAGGAGCTCACAAATAACCTCAATTGTATCACTCCCATTCATCCCAACCCCAAGAGCTCACATTCTAATCTCCTATTCACACCGTGTATCACTCCCATCATCCCTGACCCCCAGAAGTCACAATCTAATCTCCTATCCCACACAATGTATCACTCCCATCATCCCTGACCCCAGGAGCTCCAATCTAATCTAATCACAAAATGTATCTATCCAGATACATCCCTCGACACCAAGAGCCTCACAATCTAATCTCCTATCACACATTGTATCACCCCATCATCTCTGACACCAGGGGGTCACAATCTAATATCATATCACACACAGTGTATCACTCCCATCATCCTCCGAACACAGGAGCTTACTATCTAATCTCCTATCACACACAATGTATCACTCCCATCATCACTGACCCCAGGAGCTAACAATCTAATCTCCTATCACACAATGTATCACTCCCATCATCCCGACCCAGGATGCTCACAATTAATATCCTTTCATCATACAATGTATCACTCTCATCATCCCCGAACCCCAGGAGGCTTTACAATCTTCAGAATCTCCTTTCACACACAATGTATCACTCCCATCATCCCTGACCCCAGGAGCTCACCAATCTAATCCTCCTATCACACTATGTATCACTCCCTTCATCCCGCACCCCAGGAGCTCACAATCTAATCTCCTATCACACACAAGTGTATCACTCCCATCAATCCACGACCCCAGGAGCTTCAATCTAATACTTCCTATCACACACAATGTATCACTCCCATCATCACTGACCCAGGAGCTCACAATCTAATCTCTATAACGACAATGTATCACTCCCATCATTCCCTCGACCCCAGAGAGCTCACAATCTAAGCTCCTATCACTTACAATGTATCACTTCACTATCATCCCGACCAGAGCTTACCTAATCTCCTATCACACTCAATGTATACTCCATCATCCCTGACCCCAGGGTCACAATATAATCTCCTATCACACAATGTATCTCTCCCATCATCCCGACCCCAGGAGCTCACAGATTAATTTCCTATCACATACAAAGTATCACTCTCATCATCCCCAGGACCCCAGGAGCTTACAAGCTAATCTCCTATCACACACAATGTATTACCTCCATCATACCTGACCCCAGGAAGCTCACAATCTTTTCTTCATCACACAATGTATACTACCATCTTCCCTGACCCCAGGAGCCTCACTATATAATCTCCTATAGCTTTGTTCACAACGGCTTATAATGGGACGTATTTCGGTCCGTAATTACGCGCCGAAGTCGCGCAAATTACGGGCGAAAAACGGCCCCATTCATACTGGTTAATTCAACAGTTCTCAATAGAGAATAATGGATTTCGTCTCTATCCCAGCCCGGCACGAAGCCGCCGGGCGGGGAGAGATAATTGACATGTGATTACTAGCGGCGTATACGCGCGCTGGCTATTCATAGTACTATGGCCTGGCGATAGTGCCGGCCCCCACGATTCACTCCCCCGCTCCCGCCCCGCCCCCGTCCACACGGCGTAATTGCGGGGCGTAATTACGCCCTGCAAATACACCGTGTGAACATGGCCTATCACACAATGTATCACTCCCATCATCCTGACCCCAGGAGCTCACAATCTAATCTCCTATTGCACAATGTATCACTCCCATCATCCCTGACCCCCAAGAGCTCACAATCTAATCCTGGTGTCTTGCTCTATAAATGTGTAACAGTCTCTGTGTTGGGCGTAGCCCTCTCCTGACCTCTGACCTCCTCTTGTTACTTTGTATCACTGCCGTCTCTTTGTTATATTTCTCTTATATAAAGTTGCATTTTTTATTTTCAGACGGATGAGAAATCCTGCGACTTCCAGAAGCTTCCAGCATGGCCCCGACTGCCCCCGCCCCGAGGAGGCGCCACGTGTCCAGGCTGAAGGTGGGAGCAATACTACACCCATCATCACAGCCCCGCCCCCTGTCATCACTGAGAGGTGGTCACAGCCCCTCCCCTGGTGTACTGACGTCTACGGAGAGGTGGTCACAGCCCCGCCCCCTGAAGCTGTCATCACGTGAGGTGGTCACCGACCCGCCCCCTGTGACTGTCATCACTGAGAAGGTCACAACCCCTCTCCCCCTGTAATGAATTTCTCAGAAGGTGGTCACAGCACGCGCCCCTGTCATGACATCACTGAGAGGTGGTACAGCCCACGACACCTGTACTGCACATCACCTGAGAGGAGGTCAAGCCCCGCCCCCTTTGATGACATCACTGATGAGGAGGACACAGCCCCGCCCCCTGTACTGACTTCACTGAGAGGTGGTCACAGCCCCCTTAATGAGAGGTGGTCACAGCCCGCCCATGTGTACTGAAATCACTGAGAGGGGGTGACAGCCCGCCCCCTGTTACTGACATCTCTGAGCGGTGGTCAGCCCGCCCCCTGTACTGACATCACTGAGAGGTGGTCAAAGACCTCCGCCACCCTGTACTGACATCAATGAGAGGGGTCACAGCCCCGCCCCTGTAATGAATACTGAGAGGTGGTCACAGCCCCTGCCTCCACTGTACGGACCTCCCTGAGAGGAGGTCACAGCCCCGCCCCATGTTACTGACATCACTGAGTGGTGGTAACTCGCCCGCCCCATGTACTGGACATCTCTGAGAGGGTGGACACAGCCCCGCCCCTGTACTGACTCACTGAGAGGGTCACTGCCGCCGCCCCATGTACTGACATACTGAGAGGTGGTCACAGCCCCGTCCCATGTACTGACATCACTGAGAGCGTGGTCACAGCCCGGCCCCTGTACTGACATCACTGAGTGAGGTCACAGCCCTGACCCCTGCACTGACATCATGAGAGGTGGTCACAGCCCGACGCCCTGCACTGACATAACTGAGAGGTGGTCACAGCCCCTGCCCCCTGTTACTGACATCTCACTGAGAGTGGGTCACAGCCCGCCCACTGTACTGACATCCACTGAGAGTGGTACTGCCACGCCCCCGGTACTCTGACATCACGGTGAGGTGGTAACAGCACCGCCTCCCTGTACCGACATCACTGAGAGGTGGTCAAAAGCCCCGCCCCCTGTACCGACATCACTGATGAGGTGGGCAAAGACCCGCCCTGTACCGACATCTATGAGAGGTGGTTCACAGACAGCCGCAACCTTTGTAATGACTTACTAGGTGAGGTGGTCATGGCCCCGCCCCCTGTTCTGACTCACTGAGAGGTGGTCACAGCACCGCCCCTGTACTGACATCTACTGAGAGGTCGGTCACAGCCCCGTCCCCTTGCTCTGACATCGCTGAGAGGTGTCACAGCCCGACCCCTGTACCGACGATCACTGAGAGGTTGGTCACAGCCCGCCCAACAGTACTGATATTCACTGAGAGGTGGGTCAAGCCCCGCGCCACTGTACTGACATACTGAGAGGGTGGTCACAGGCCCCGCCCCCTGTACTGTCATAATCTGAGTGGTGGTCCACAGCAGCCGACCCACTGTATTGACATCATCTGAGAGGTGGTCACAGCCCCGCCCCCCTGTTCTGACATAACATGAGAGGTGGTCACTGCCCCGCCCCCTGATACTGAAAATCACTGAGAGGTGGTCACAGACCCGCCCCTGTATGTCATACACTGATGAGGTGGTCACAGCCCCGCTCCCCTGTACCGACATCACTGTGAGGTGGTTACAGCCCAGCCCCTGTTTCCGACCATCACTGAAGGTGGTCACAGCCCCCGCCCATTCCATTGTACTGTCTTCTAGATGTGAGGTGGTCACAGCCCCGCCCGGTACTGACATCACTGTGAGGTGAGTCACAGCCCCGGCCCCAGTAGCTGAAATTCACTGAGAGGTGGTCAAATGCCCCGTCCCCATGCTATGTACATAACTGTGAGGTGGTCACAGACCCGCCCCCTGTACCGTCATTCTCGGATGGGAAGGTTGGTCTCTGCCCCGCCCCCAGTACTGTTTTCATCTGACCGAGAGGTGGTCACAGCCCCGCCCCCTGTACTGACATCACTGAGCGGAGGTCACAGCCCCGCCCCCTGTATGACATCATGGGAGGTGGGTCACTGCCCCGCCCCTTTACCCTTCTTGAGGTATTACTCTTCGCGCTCTACTTCGCTTACATCACCAAGTCCTGGGCTCTCCTCGTACTCGCGGAGTATGATCACACAGATCGAGCGACGCTTCAACGATCCCCTCTTTCTCTGGTCGGGGTCTTCGATGGTAAGCTTTGCCATTGGTAATTGTAACATATTGTGGGCATGGGAATATGATGGGATTAATGTCAGTCCCCGCCCCCAATAGTCATGAAGCTCTCCCTACCATTCTATGGTCCTGTTTGTTTCTACATCTGTATCCTGGCTGGTAAGCTGGGGAACTAATGCCCCTTCATGCCCTTCTTGAGTTTTTGTTGCCCCAGTGTGATGGCCGCTGTTCACTGCAGTGCCTGCGGGGGGCAGCAGGGGAGCCTGGCATGTGGGGTGCAGAGACTGATGGGTCACGGTCACAGTGATCAAGTTTCCTGACCCTGTGGCCCTGGGGAGCCCCTCTATCCTGTGGGTGGAGTTCCCCTTTAAGAATGTCAAGTGATACATTGTATATTATTGCTTAAAAAATAGGAGGCTATAAATAATAATGGGTGGGGGTAGATACCTCCCATAGCCCCGCCCCCGAGGGTGATACTGGCCCCTGATTATTTCACTTTTCTAGGTAATTTACTGGTCATCACCCTGGTCAGCTACTTTGGGGCGAGGCTGCACCGTCCCCGGATGATCTCGGTGGGGTGTCTCATCATGTTCCTGGGGAGCTGCCTGACCGCCGCGCCGCACTTCATCATGAGACGGTGAGAGAGCATCAGACATGGCGGCTCCATCCTCGCACTGGGCGGAGCCGGCAGCACCAAGGTGATACACTGCGCCAAACCCTCTGCACAGAGACACAAGATAAAATCCTGCTGCCTGCAGCCACCACCAGGGGGAGCTCCGGCACTCGCCGCAGACTGTGCTATTACTGAGTGCTTAGAGTGACATGTCAGAACAGAGGTGCATTAAATGAGTGTATAGTGCGCCTGAGTGAACCTGTCAGAAACCTGGCGTCTGGTCTGCCCTGCATAGCATCATTGATTCGCTTAATCTAGGTGCATATCATAATCTAGGTGCATAACATAATCTAGATGCATAACATAATCTAGGTGCATAGCATAATCTAGGTGTATAGCAAAATCTAGGTGGATAACATAATCTAGGGGCATATCATAATCTAGGGGCATATCATAATCTAGGTACATAACATAATCTAGGTGCATAACATAATCTAGATGCATAACATAATCTAGGTGCATAAATAATTAGGTTGACATATCATTAATCTAGGTGCCATTAATAATCTTGGGGGCATATCATAATTAGGGGCATATCATAATTAGGTACATAACATAATCTAGGTGACTTTGCATAATATTGGTGCATATCATTAAACTAGGTGCATAACATTATCTTGGCGCATAATATAATCTAGGTGCCATTTATCATATTCTAGGTGCATTTCATAATCTAGGTGCATTTATATTCTAGGGGGGTTGCACCCCCATTTGCATATCTAGGTGCATTGCATATTCTAGGTGCATAGCAAATATAGGTGCATTACCTTATCATAATCTAGGCGCATAATATAATCTAGGTGCATATCATAATCTAGGTGCATAGCATAATCTAGGTGCATTGCATAATCTAGGTGCATAACATTGTCTAGGTGTATAGTATAACGTAGGTGCATTACATAATTTAGGTGCATAACATAGTCTGGGTACATAGGATAATCTAGGTGCATAGCATAATCTAGGCGCATAGCATAATCTAGGTGCATAGCATAATCTAGGTGCATAACATAGTCTAGGTGTATAGTATAATGTAGGTGCATTACATAATTTAGGTGCATAGCATAAACTAGGTACATATGATAATCTAGGTGCATAATATAATCTAGGTTGCCATTCATTTTCTAGGATGCATTACATTATCTAGGTGCATTGAATTATATAGGGGCATTGCTTAATCTAGGTGTATAGCAAATCTTGGTGCATAGCATTTATATAGGGTGTATAGCTTAAACTAGGTGATATTCATAATCTAGGTGCATACCATAATTTGATGCATAACTCTAGTTCTAGGTGCCATTGCATATCTAGGTGCATAGCATAACGTAGGTGCTTTACATTAATTTAGGTGTCATTGGCATAATTAGGTACATAGGATAATCTAGGTACATAGGATAATCTAGGTGCATAAAATAATCTAGGTGCATAGCATAATCTAGGTGCATAACATAATCTAGGTGCCTTGCATAATCTAGGTGCCTTGCATAATCTAGGTGCATTGCATAATCTAGGTGCATAGCAAAATCTAGGTGCATAGCATAATCTAGGTGCATTACATAATCTAGGTGGATTACAATAATCTTGGTGATATTACATAATCTAGGTGCATAACATAATCTTGGTGCATAACAATCTAGGTGTATAGCATAATCTAGGTGCATAACATAATCTAGGGCATACCATAATCTAGGTGCACATAGCATGATATCTATGGTGTATTAGCAAATCTAGGTGGTAGCAAAATTAGGTTGCCCATAGAATAAACGTTGGTGCATTACATACAGTTTGGTGCATAGGTATATTAGGGGGGTTTAGAAACAAAGGGTAGCATAATTAGTGCAAAGAAAATCTAGGCCCATGCAAAAACTGGTGTTTGAATAATCTGGGAATAGCATAACTGGCCCGAGAATAACCTATGTCCATACATAATCTAGGTGATAGCAATTTTGGGGTTTTACAAAATTTTAGGGAAAAAAAAAAAAAAAGGGAAAAAAAAATCTGGGTGCATAATAATCTAGGGGATACAAAAACTTGGTGCATAAATAACTGGGCATAAAATTATCTAGGTCTAAAAAAACGGGTTTGATAAAAAAAAACCCAAAATTGGTGCAAGCAAATTTAAAGGGTTTTATAACACAAACTAGGTGATAGATAAAGGTGTATAAAATAATCGGGTGCAAGATAATTAGGTGAAGGATAATTTTGGTGATCATAACTAGGTGCATACTTTAATCTGGTGTTAAAAATAACTAGTTTTGCAAATTAGGTGATGCAAATTTAGGGATAAAAAAAATCTAGGGCGAAAAAATTTTGGGGCATAATAATCTAGGGGGCAAAACTTAATCTAGGGAAAACATAATTTTGGGTGCAAAAAATAACTAGGGATAAAAGACTAGGGCGATAACTAGGGTCAACTTAAACAGGTCATAACATAATCTAGGCAAAAAATCTAGGTTTTCAGTAATAAATCAGGACTAAATAATCTGGGTGCATTCAAACTAGGTAAAATTCAAAAAACTAGGTGAAAAACAAAATCGGGGGGGAAATATATAATTTAGGTGCAAAATAAAATCTTAAAAACCATAATCGGTCATCAAACTGGGGAACAAAACATAATCAGGTGCTAACAAAATCGGGGGTTAAATAAAAATTTATCTTAGGGAAATAAAATCTAGGTGCATACATAATCGGGGGAAAATATATAAACGGGGTTTAATTACAAAAATTTTGGGGTGAAAGCATAATTGGGTCATATATAATCAGGTGATAACTAACCCTGGGCATAAATAATCAGGGGCATTCAAAATCTAGTCATTAATAATCAAGGTTTTATACAAAATTTGGTGCAGATAATCTAGGTGATAGCAAAAATTTGGTTTGGGCATACAAAATTGGGGAAAAACAAATCTAGGTGCATAAATAATCTGGGTGCAAGCAAATCTAGTGCATTCATAATCAGGTAAAAGCATAAATCGGGTACAAATAAAAAAAACAAAATTTAGTCAAAACATAGTCTGGTCATGTTAAAATTGGTGCATAGCAAAATTGGGCATACCAAAACTAGGGGGATTAACAAATTTGGGCAAAAATAAAGGGTAAATGGAAAAATTAAGGTTTACAAAAGGTAACATTGCATAACAAATTAAAATTGGTGATACAAATCTGGGTGCATAACAAAAATCTAGGGCATAACTAATTAGGTCCCTTCTAATCAGGTGAAATTGCATAATCTGGGGTGAAAAGCAAAATCTAGGTGCATAGCAAAAACTAGGTGTTTACATAATCTGGGCGCCTAAATAATCTAGGTGATAAAAAATCTGGGTGATCATAACTAGGTGCATAACATAATCTAGGGCATACCATAATCTAGGTGCATAGCATAATATAGGTGCATAGCAAAATCTAGGTGCATAGCATAATCTAGGTGCATAGCATAATCTAGGTGCATTGCAAAACGTAGGTGCATTACATAATTTAGGTGCATAGCATAATATAGGTGCATAGGATAATCTAGGGGTTTATCATAATCTAGATGCATAGCATAATCTAGTTGCAAAAGCAAATCAGGTGCATAGCAAAATTTCTAGGTGCATAGCACAATCAGGTAGCATAACAAAATTAGCCCTAGATAAATCTAGGTGCATAGCATAATCTAGGTGCATAACATAATCTGGGTTTTGCAAAATCATAATCTAGGTGCATAGCATAAGAGGTGCATTACAAAAAATTTAGGTGCTTTAGCATATATAGGTGCATAGGATAATCTAGGGGTTTATCATAATCTAGATGCATAGCATAATCTAGTTGCATAGCATAATCTAGGTGCATAGCATAATCTAGGTGCATAGCACAATCTAGGTGCATAACATAATCTAGGCACATAATATAATCTAGGTGCATAGCATAATCTAGGTGCATAACATAATCTAGGTGCATAACATAATTTAGATGCATAACATAATCTAGGCACATAATATAATCTAGGTGCATAACATAATCTAGGTGCATAACATGATCTAGGTGCATTGCATAATCTAGGTACATATCATAAACTAGGTGCATAACATAATCTAGGCGCATAATATAATCTAGGTGCATATCATAATCTAGGTACATAACATAATCTAGGTGCATTGCATAATCTAGGTGCATATCATAAACTAGGTGCATAACATAATCTAGGCGCATAATATAATCTAGGTGCATATCATAATCTAGGTGCATATCATAATCTAGGTGCATAACATAATCTAGGTGCATAACATAATCTAGGTGCATATCATAATCTAGGTGCATAACATAATCTAGGTGCATAACATAATCTAGGTGCATAACATAATCTAGGTGCATTGCATAATCTAGGTGCATTGCATAATCTAGGTGTATAGCAAAATCTAGGTGCATAGCATAATCTAGGTGTATAGCATAAACTAGGTGCATAACATAATCTAGGTGCATAACATAGTCTAGGTGCATTGCATAATCTAGGCGCATTGCATAATCTAGGCGCATTGCATAATCTAGGTGCATTGCATAATTTAGATGCATAACATAGTCTAGGTACATAACATAATCTAGGTGCATAACAATCTAGGTGTATAGCATAATCTAGGTGCATAACATAATCTAGGTGCATAACATAATCTAGGTGCATAGCATAATCTAGGTGCATAGCATAACGTAGGTGCATTACATAATTTAGGTGCAAAGCATAATCTAGGTACATAGGATAATCTAGGTACATAGGATAATCTAGGTGCATAACATAATCTAGGTGCATAACATGATCTAGGTGCATTGCATAATCTAGGTGCAAAGCATAATCTAGGTGCCATGCATAATCTAGGTGCATTGCATAATCTAGGTGCATAGCAAAATCTAGGTGCATAGCATAATCTAGGTGTATTACATAATCTAGGCGCATAACATAATCTAGGTGCATAACAATCTAGGTGTATAGCATAATCTAGGTGCATAACATAATCTAGGGCATACCATAATCTAGGTGCATAGCATAATCTAGGTGTATAGCAAAATCTAGGTGCATAGCATAATCTAGGTGCATAGCATAATCTAGGTGTATAGCAAAATCTAGGTGCATAGCATAATCTAGGTGCATAGCATAACGTAGGTGCATTACATAATTTAGGTGCATAGCATAATATAGGTGAATAGGATAATCTAGGGGTTTAGCATAATCTAGATGCATAGCATAATCTAGTTGCATAGCATAATCTAGGTGCATAGCATAATCTAGGTGCATAGCATAATCTAGGCGCGTAGCATAACCTATGTCCATAGCATAATCTAGGTGCATAGCATAATCTAGGTGTTTTAGCAAAATTAGTGCATATGATAAATCAAAGGTGCATAGGATAATCTAGGTACATAGCATAATCTAGGTGCATAACATAATCTAGGTGCATAGCATAATCTAGGTGCATAACACAATCTAGGTGCATAGCATAATCTAGGTGCATAATATAATCTAGGTGCACAGCATAATTTAGGTGTATAGCATAATCTAGGTGCATAGCATAATCTAGGTGCATAGCATAATCTAGGTGTATAGCATAATCTAGGTGCATAGCATAATCTAGGTGCATAGCATAATCTAGGTGCATAACATAATCTAGGTGTATAGCATAATCTAGGTGCATAATATAATCTAGGTGCACAGCATAATCTAGGTGTATAGCATAATCTAGGTGCATAGCACAATCTAGGTGCATAACATAATCTAGGCACATAATATAATCTAGGTGCATAGCATAATCTAGGTGCATAACATAATCTAGGTGCATAACATAAACTAGGTGCATAGGATAATCTAAGGGTTTAGCATAATCTAGGTGCATTACATAATCTAGGCGCATAGCATAACCTATGTGGTGGGCAGCGTGCAGTGTGTTCCCTCTGGTGGGCAGCGTGCAGTGTGTTCCCCCTGGTGGGCAGCGTGCAGTGTGTTCCCTCTGGTGGGCAGCGTGCAGTGTGTTCCCCCTGGTGGGCAGCGTGCAGTGTGTTCCCCCTGGTGGGCAGCGTGCAGTGTGTTCCCCCTGGTGGGCAGCGTGCAGTGTGTTCCCCCTGGTGGGCAGCGTGCAGTGTGTTCCCCCTGGTGGGCAGCGTGGAAAGTTTTGTTCTCCCTGGGGCACGTGCGTGTTTCCCCTTTTTTGGGCGCGTGCATGTGTTCCCCCTGGTGGGCGCGTGCAGTGGCCCCCCCTGGGGGGCAGCGGCGGTGTGTTCCCCTGGGGGGCAGCGGGGGCTGGTTCCCTCGGTGGGCAGCGTGCAG
>JAODAL010066466.1:0-17746 GCA_025379985.1 Phyllomedusa bahiana | reverse complement strand
ACTACATAAAATCTTCAAATCTCTAACTAACTAAATTGGAAGACACAGCTAATATAAGAGGTTTCTCTGTGCAGAAATAGACTCTGTTCGCTGAGCTGTTTGGCCCAGGCAACGCAGGTCCTCCCCCTATAACCTGAGAGACACTGAGGCTAAAACGGGAAAACGTTTTTTCATGAAAAATGAGTCATGTGTTTTCCCCAATCGAAACCATACACATCCCGTAAAGACGTCGCACACACACCACCCTGCCTATTCTGTAATCTTTTTTGCGGGCCGCCAAAATACAGGAACGCCAAAAAAGGCGCGATCTTAAATACATGATGCCAGTTTTTAACCCTTTAATTGTCGCATGACGGGAAATTTCGATCACCATAAAAACCTTGCCGATTTAAACTTTTCGAAAAAAACGCTCAACACAACAAGCTGCCTCAAGACCAAAGCTTAGTGCGCCAAATCAAAAACACGTATCTGTTTTTTTTTTGTATAATACAAAGATATTTTTGGGCACCTTTAAATTCCCCTTTGGGGTGACTAAAAAAATTGCTGGATTCAATTTAAGTGCAAGCTGCCTCAATGAACAAAGGTAGTGCGCCAAAGTCAAAAACATTTATCTGTAAGTATTCTAAAATACAAATTTTTTTTGGCACCTTTCAATTCACCTGTGGGACTAAAAAAAATTGCTGGATTAAAATTTAAGTGCAAGGTGGAAAAATCAAAAAAAGGGTGGAAGGGGCAAAAATTAAAAAAAAACACCTATCTGAAATGTATACTAAAAAATAAAAGTGGATTTTTTGCACCTAACAAAAGCCCGCATTACTAGAAAAGATGTGTATCCTATAATTCGGGCCTGTCCAATATCCAGAAATTTTCAATAGAAAACAGTTAAAAAAAAGTATTGCAGGCTGTCTACATAAGTCCCTTGGGGAACTTTATCCAGTATTCTTTAAGAGCTTTCTGTGTTCGCCCGCGGGCCCCCCCCTCTCCCCTCCGTGACTTTACACGTAGATGCTCCTTTAAAAATCTCTACCAAATACATAAAATCTTCCCCCTCTCTAATCTAACAAATTGTAAGGATCACAGCTAATAGTTTAAATTTCTTTAAGAAATAGAATAATTTCCTTTTAGGCTGTTTTTTTGGGCACAAGAGAGCGCACGCCTTCGCCTGAGGCCTGAGAGACACTGAGGGAAAAGGAAAAATGTTTTTATTAAAAAGAGTTCATGTATTTTTCCACCAATCGCAACCATACCATCCCAGCGCCGCACCCCCTCTCACCCTGCTTATTCTGTAAGCTGATTTGCTGCCGCCAAAAAGACAGGGAACGCCGAAAAAGGGGCTCTTAATAGATGATGCACAAATTTTAAACCCAAATTATCGCTGCTAAAATTTTTTATCAACATAAAAACTGTGCCGATTTCAACTTTGTCGATAATAATTGCTCAACACTACTGATAGTTTGTATGCGGAGTGAAATAGAGCGCTTTTTTCTGTCCGACATCATTTAAATCTCACCTGTTATATTATTAGGGACTTTCAATTTTTAAAATCCCTAAACCTGATAGTGTTGTATTAGGATTGAAATACAGACCCGATTTTTTTTTCTGCTATTATTTAAAATTTTTCCTGCTGATTATTAGGGAATTTCTGATTCAAGTAATCCACTTTAAAACCGTTTGACCGTTGTAAATTTGGGGTTTTTAAATACAGACCCCCTTTTTTGTCCACTATTATTTTTAAAATTCCCCTGCTCTATTTTAGGGGAAATTCCCCGATTCAATAATCCAAAACAATTAAAAGATGGGCGAATTTTCCCCAAAAAATCAAATTTGCTGACTTCGCGAATTTCGAACCAAAAAATTTTTTCCGTCCCGAATTAATTTGGGACAAAAAGCATTAAAGAACCACTATTTTTCCCGGGTCAAGAGCATGTAAGGTGCTGTAAACATTGTTTTCCCTGCAAAATTTTACTGCCGCCCCTTAGAATCGCCACTCTAAAAAATTTCCTGGCACTTACGGGGGAAAACTGACCAAAAAAAATGAAGCAGCAATTCAGCCCACAAAATCATGGCAGCGCCAGCTAGAAAAAAAAACCGCTGAGGGCTAAGATCCAAAAGATAAACTTCAAAAACCAGTAGTAGGTTATGGGAACCCGGGACAGGTCTCAGCACAGTAAGGAGACGCACAGGCAGGGGTCCTCCATGAGGCCAGAGCTTTAAAACCCTCCCCAAAAATGTTACAGAACCTGTTTTTGTTAAAAAAGCGATACATTAAAGGCCCCCCCGAGTTTAAAGGGGGGAGGGGGTCGGCAGAAAATTTTTTTTTGACGGGCCCCTGATCATTTTGCCCTTCCCCTTTATCCGCAGTGTCCCCTTTCATCGGTTTTAATAATTTCCCTTAGTATTGCTAAAGTCCAAAAAAAAAACAAGGTTGATTCAAAACAGAAAAATGACCAGTAACGGGGTATTTGCAAAAACTTCTGTTTCTGTATCCCCTCCGCTTTTTTGGGTAGACAATCCTTATCCTTCCCCTTCCCTTTTGACAAGTGAAAAGAAGAGGAAAAACAAACATAGTGGCAACGGGGCCCTAGAGTGGGGAGGGGAGAAACTGCATTAGGAAACCACAGGAAAGTTCCAGTGAGACAGCGGTCACCGGGAGCAGCAAGAGTAGGCCACAGAGTGGCACAATGACAAATTTTTGGGGGGTGGCAAACAACAACAGGAACCCACAAAATGGGACAATGACACAGTGTGGAGATACAAACATCAACAGCAAACAGCATGGGGGTTAAAAAAGTGGGACAATGACAAATTCTGGGAGTAGCAAAAACAGGAGTAGGGCCCCAGAGTGGCAAAATGACAAGTAAAGGAGGTTTCCCGGGAGCAGCAACAAACATTAGGCAGAGAGGGGGCAAAAGACAAACAGGGGCGTCGGGTAGGCTTGTTTTATTCGGGGCCCGAGCCCCGAATAAAACCCCCTGTGCCCCGAGTCTCCCGGGCTCCAGGCCTCTGCGCTGGGCCTGGAGCACCGACTGGCTCTTCAGCTGCATGTGCGTCCGCTGGACGCACACACAGCTGAGGGCTTCTGCGGGGCAGAGAGCGAGCGCTCCCTGCCCCGCAGACAGTGTCGGACCCGCAGGTCCTACACCGCGAGGCTGCCGGGTCCTCACAGCGCTGAGGACCCGCCGCGGCCCCGTGCGCCTCAGCCGGCAGCGTCGCGATGACATCACGTCATCGCGACGCTGCCTGTCCTCGGGCGCACAGCGCGTCATAGGCCGTGCGCCCGAGGAGCTGCCGGAGGAGCGCGGGCTGAAGAGGACGGAGCGCGCTCGCCGGGGGAGTTAAGGTGAGTATTAATGTTGTTATTTTTATAGCGTTTACCTGCCTCAGTGCCCCTATATACTGCCTGTGGCCCCCTATATACTGCCTGTGGCCCCCATATCCCTGCTTGTGCCCCTATAATGCCTGCCTGTGGCCCCCATATCCCTGCCTGTGACCCCCCATATCCCTGCCTGTGACCCCCATATCCCTGCCTGTGCCCCTATAATGCCTGCCTGTGGCCCCCATATCCCTGCCTGTGGCCCCCATATCCCTGCCTGTGACCCCCATATGCTGCCTGTGGCCCCCTATATACTGCCTGTGCCCCTATAATGCCTGCCTGTGGCCCCCATATGCTGCCTGTGCCCTTTTATACCTGCCTGTGGCCCCCATATACTGCCTGTGACCCCCATATACTGCCTGTGCCCCCATTTACTGCTTGTGCCCCCATATCCCTGCCTGTGGCCCCCATATCCCTGCCTGTGGCCCCCATATGATGCCTGTGCCCCTATATACCTGCCTGTTGCCCCTATATACCTGCCTGTGCCCCCATATACCTGCCTGTGCCCCCATTTACCTGCCTGTGCCCCCATATACCTGCCTGTGGCCCCCATATACTGCCTCATTGCCCCCATATACTGCCTCAGTGCCCTTATATACCTGCTTGTGGCCCCCATATACTGCCTCAGTGCCCCCATATACTGCCTCAATGACCCTATATACTTGCCTGTGGCCCCATATACTGCCTGTGCCCCCTATATACTGCCTTTGGCCCCATATACCTGCATGTGGACCCTATATACTGCCTCAGTGCCCCCATATACTGCCTGTGGCCCCATATACTACCTGAATGACCCTATATACCTGCCTGTGGCCCCATATACTGCCTGTGCCCCCCTATACCTGCCTGTGCCCCCCTATACCTGCCTGTGGCCCCTATATACTGCCTCAGTGCCCCTATATACCTGCCTCAGTGCTCTTATATACCTGCCTCAGTGCTCCTATATACTGCCTCAGTGCCCCTATATTCTGCCTCAGTGCCCCCATATACTGCCTGTGGCCCCCATATACCTGCCTGTGGCCCCCATATACCTGCCTGTGGCCCCATATACCTGCCTGTGGCCCCATATACTGCTTCAGTGCCCCTATATACCTAACTGAGGGGACTGCTATACCTAAAATTAAGGAGTTGCTGGAAATGTGAGGATTCTAAGATATTTGTGTCCAAATCCTCAGGGACGAGTATTGGCCGGGAGCAATCAGCATGAAGGTGTGAACCGGATGGAGAAGAAAAGGGAAAGTGAACGACGCTGATCAGAAAAGACGTCTCCGGTGAGTTACTAAATGTAACAGCAGGGTAATCACTTATATGTCTGCAGAGTCTACATACAACTAGTATCTACCACTATATGGCCCCTGTATGGCGGTGGTATATGTAATCAGAGCCTGTGTACAGCTGGTAGTCACATGTGGGGGTCGCGTTCGGTCAGGGTCTGGCAGGATTATTTGAGCCTTAAGTAGTAATAGTTTTGGGTCTTGGTTTTGTAGGAGTGTTTTTAGTCACAATCACTTGTCTGGTAGATTTGCTCCATGTATCGGTGGATTATTTGGTGACTGTTTAGGGGTATTGTCATATGAAGGTGAGAAGTTCTGAAAAAGTAAATTTGTCATTGGTGATTTGTACTGTACAGTGACTGCTGAGGAGATGGACGGGATCTGTGTGGGATGTGCAGAAAATTAGTGACAGGAACAGAAGGTTTTTCTCTGTAAAAAAACATCCGCAGTTCACAACGAGGCGGGAAAAACACAAAGGACCCGAGCCCCGGATGTTTTAGGACCCTAGCAACGCCCCTGATGACAAATTCTGGAGGTGGCACCAACAGGAGTAGGCCACAGAGTGACACAATGACAGAGTGTGAAGGTGACGGCTGCAGCAACAACATGAGGTCAGAGTGTGGCACAATGACACAGTGTGGAGGTGACGGTAGCAGCATCAGCAGCAGCAGCATGAGGTCAGAGAGTGGCACAATGACACAGTGTGGAGGTCACAGTACCAGCAGCAGCATGAGGTCATACATTGGCACAATGACAGAGTGTGGATGTGACAGCATCAGCAGCAGCAGCATGAGGTCAGAGAGTGGCACAATGAAATTCTGGAGGTGGCACCAACAGGAGTAGGCCACAGAGTGACACAATGACAGAGTGTGGAGGTCACGGCAGCAGCAACAGCAGCATGAGGTCAGAGAGTGGCACAATGACACAGTGTGGAGTTCACGGCACCAGCAACAGCAGCATGAGGTCATAGAGTAGCACAATGACAGAGTGTGGAGGTGGGTGGCAATACCAGTCCCTTATAAAGATGGTGGTAGGCAGATGGAGAAACTGGCAGCAGATGTGTGGCATCAGGTGGGTGGCGGCATCAAAATAGTGGCAGATGCAGGTAGTTAGAATCCAGACTCATTTCTCAAAGTTTTGGGGATGCGACATGACTGATGTAATCTGACGCCTAAAGCATTGGTGTGTGGAAATCCTGGCCGATCCATGTCTGATTCATCTTGACAAAGGTCAGTCGTTTCACATTTCCTGTGGACAAGCGGGTTCTCCTTGGAGTAACGATAGCCCCCGCCGCACTGAACACCGCTCTGATGCCACACTACTGGCCGGGCAGGACAGCTTCTCCACTGCACACTCGGCAAGTTGCGGCCACACATCCAGTTTGGCTACCCAGTAGTCCAGCGGATCTTCTAACTGGGGTGGCAGAGTGCTGTCCAAGTATGCCACCACCTGTTGGTTTAGGGTCTGCTCCAGGTCCTGCTGCTTCTGCTGCTGGTGAGTGCCCTCCTCACCAGGCGGGTGAAGGAAGCTGCTCATCAGCGACTCCAGACTTAGGTTGCTGCTGATGGAGCTGGTACTGCTCCTAACCCCCACCTTCCCACAGCAGCCGTGGCAGTGGTACATGAGTGCTGAGGAACCCCCGGTCAGACCTGTCAGAGGATGGACCATGCTGCACATAGGCAGCGGCGAACTGATTACGGAGGATTTCTCTATAGTACGCCAGTTTGTCCTCCCTCTCAACAGCTGGAAAAAATGCTCCCATTTTGGACCGGTAGCGGGGGTCTAATAAGGTGGAGAGCCAGAAGTCATCCCTCTGCTGGATGCTGACTATTCGGCTGTCACCAGTAAGGCAAATTAGCATGCTGCAGGCCATCTGTGCAAGTGACTCTGAGGGATTCCCTGCCTCCATCTCCACTGTATACTGCCACGGTGCTTGGGGGTCATCTGCCTTGTCTTCCTTATCTCCATCTACCTCCTCCAGCTGCTCCTGCTCCTCCTCTCCTGTCACCTGGGTAGAAAAACCACTCATTTCACCAGACAATGCTTGTGCTTCAATGTCCTCCTCCTCCTCCAGTTCAGTCCCCACCGGACTCATGTGGCCATGAGATGTAGTCACCACGTCTCCAGTCCCCTGCCCAGACAGTGGTTTCCTAATGCTGTTTCCACCCTCACCACTCTATGACGTTGCCACTATGTTTGGTTTTCCCCTTATTTTCCCCTGTCAGAAGGATTGGGAAGGATCAGGATTGTCTATCCAAAAGCAGGAGTGGATACAGAACACATAAGACATGCAAATATCCCATTTACTGGTCATCTCTGTTTGGATCAACTCCTGTTTGATTTTGGCTTTAGTAATGCTGATGGATTATTGACCGATTTAAAGCGGACACTGACGGATGAAAGGAAGGGCAATATGGTCAATGACGTCAACGCAAAATTACTGCCGACACCCTCTCCACTCATTCAGGGGGCCTCTACATGTATCAGCACTTAACAGAACAGGTTCTGTCAGATTCTGTGACGGTTTAAAGCTCTGGCCTCATGGAGTGAGCCCTGCTGTGACGTCCCCTTACTGTGCTGTGATCTGTGCCGGCTCCAGTAACCTACTACTGTGTTCTTTGATGCTATTGTAGGATCTTAGCCCTCAGCTTATTTTTTTCCCAGCTGGCGCTGCCATGACTTTATTCCCTGTAAGTGCCCAGAGAATTTAAGAGTGAAGCGATTCTAAGAGCGGCGGCAGTTATGTGCATGTCATACTAAAACACAGCATTGTATTATGACCAAACCAAGCTCCCTCTGCATATTTCAGCATGGCACAATGTTCTACAGCACCCTACAGGCTCTCCGCAGCCAGGAAATAGCTGTTTTTTAACACGATTTGTCGCGATTGTATTCAGGTCGAAATGAATTTTGTCGGAAAATTCGGCGAACTCAGCGAATCGAATTTTTGAGAAATTCACCCATCTCTAAATGCAGTCAATCCCTGGAACGGCTACTCTTCAGAACTCGATGTACATATGTTTGTTTGTTATTTTGTAACCAAATGAACTATACAACTTCGTATTGGTTTTCAAAAAACTTTTTAAAGTTGATGGATTTTTCAAACAGATAATAATACTTAGTATTTCTTAAATACTGTTTATTTTCCTATGGGAACTAAGAAGCTAATGCCCGCAGTGTCCTAAATAACACATGGACAATGCATCAGGTTATATTCTGACTTGCACTAAACATGTTACAAGAAATATTCATCAGAATGTGCCCAACTCCATGTGTCTGCTGTGGCAACAACCATATTGAGATAAATCAAACTAATTGTCATTTGCAGACATTTTTACAACAAATCTGCTGTGTGTCACTATAGCCTTAAAATACTGCACTGACCAAAGTGCAAAAATCATGGTCATAAGATAGATTTCATAACAGGTATTTTTTTTTTTTTCATTTTTGTTTTATTTTGAATTGACAGGTTTATAATAACTATTGCATTACAGTAGGAACATATATAAATAAAAAACAATTTAGTAGGCACCATAATATATGAGCGAAGTCCTGGATTTGGTTGGATACAATCTATAATGTTTTATGAATTAAGTAGTTTCAATATCCTTAGGCTTAATACTCAAAGTGGAGGTCCCAAACAGGACCAAACCACAGTGTGAATCACTTGGGATACCTAAAAACAATGAAGCATTTTATGTTACAGGTGGCTGCCGCAACCCACACGACGGATCATGAGCGCACTCATACCCCAGGCTCCTCTAATGCCTCTGCGAGTGTTGCCGCCCATTCTTAATCTGGGCCCCCATTACTCTCACCTCTCCACACTCCCTACACTCTCTCTGCCGGCATGTGCTTGCATTCACGCTCTCTAGGGCACTCTCCCGCTAGCTCTATAAAGTTTAAAGAGCCAGCACGCTGGTAATTGGGTGCTGACCCTATATTACCCAGCAGTCGCCTGACCTCCCTGCCATATCTTTGGTGACTTTGTCCAAAAGAAAGTGTTTACCAGTGTTGCTTCCTTACTGTTTATCAGACTTTCTTGCATCTGTCACTTGACTACGATTCTGGCCGCCTGACCTTCCTGCCTGTCCCAGACTACGAGCCTTCTCCACAAATCTGTACTATGTCACACCTCGGCCACCACCTCAAGCAAGTCATGCCAGAGAAACGACTTGGGGGTCATCTGCCACAGCGAGCCCATTCTGCCTTCTGTCGGGCACTGGTGAAAACCAACAGCCCTTAAGACTCTGCTCCCTGGTGCAGCGTATACCATTGCTTTCAATGGCTCAGTGGATCCACTATCCGCGGTCACTAGAATAGTGCAAGTGGTCCACAAATGGCTATGTTTGCAATATTGTTACCTATGGTCCCGAATAGGAACAAACTGCAGAAGAAACACAGTGTTATACAAATATTTTAGTGAAATTTCTTATTGTTAGTTAAAACAAATTAAACGTTCACATACATACTTGGGGCAACATTTATGATTTATGGCACTTAGATGCCATTTTTAAACCGCATAAGAATAGTGTAGAAAGCGCCTGATTTATAAACCCAGTTTACTGTGGGTCATAAATCAGGTGCATTCTACTGTAGCTCTTAGGCGACAATTCTGGTTCAGGTAAACTTTGAAAGTGGTTTACCTGTTCCAGCAGTAATGCACCTTGAACTGCCGTACTGAAGCTATATCTATAGTCTCGTACGGTTCTAGTGTGCCCCGCCTCCCGTAAGCCCCCCGAAATCAGGCGCATTACAAAGTGTCGCGGGCGCTCCGCAATGCGCCTGATATTGGTGTGCGGGTAAATTAAACTAAAGCTAACGGGACTCCGCTAGATGTCCGGGTGAAAAGACGCCAGACTTCTGGCGCAGCTCCATTCATACATGTCGCCCTTAGTTTCCGCCATATTTATCACATCCCACTCCCCATCACCAGTGATGTTTAAAAATCATTTATTTTAAAAAATTATTTATTTTAAATAAATAATAGGAATTATGAAAGAATTAAAAAGATTGTGTACAGTATATGTATTATATATAGGCATAGCCTGAATGTGTAAAGCAGGTTTTGTTTAGCCTCACCTGTTAACATTCCTTCATTCACAACACACGTCCCATTGATTAAAATTGCATCGCAAGACATAAAAAAAGCCTTTACCAGATAAAATAATAATGTCTCCTGGAACTAAGTGACGAGATTCAACTTGGCAGTAATCTGCAAAAAAAATGTGCACATGGCAGGTGTAAGAATAAGATATTTATCACTTAGTGGATAAGCAAGTTTAGCAAAGTCATCTGTGAAGCCACTGATACATTTCAAAATGATCTACTGTAAGCTTTTTCAAGTCTCAAAGATTTAATTAGTGCAAAAAATATTATTTACAATTTAAGTGTAGGGGCTGTTTCCATGACAGTAAGCCAGGGCCGTTTTTATGGGAGGAAAAAGGGTTGGTGGTCGGCATCTCACTCCACCACTGTTTTAAAACTGTGCAGCTTCTTCTACAGGGAGAATACAGGAATGGTTCATTACCATAACTGCCTTCTAAATTGTATATACAGCGCTGAATTAGAGCTGTACATAAACATCAGCGTCACAGGTGGCGTGGTGTAAGTTTTTCATCACAACCCCTGTAACGCTGGGTCTTCTAGGCCAGAAGCCTAGGCTTTTCACCCAGGAGATGCCAGCAGCAGTGACTTGGCACAAACAGTGTTATGGCGTCACACCACGGACACTAGCGTGATGATGTCACACTGCTCACGCCAGACACTTACTCCCAGAGCAATCTTCTTGGCGGAGGAATGGGGTAAGGTGTGTAACTTATTTTTTTTTTAGCCTATACACCTACCTATATACCTTCAGGGGTGCTTTATTTGCCTACAGTGGGTTATATCTACCTACAGGAGGGCTATATTTACCTACAGATAGGCTATATCTAACTTCAAGGGGCAAATATCTACAAGGAGGCAAAATTTACCTACAGGGGGCTTTATCTTCCCCGGGGGGTGTATATTAATCTACAGGAGGCCATATATAGCTATAGAGGGCTGTTTCTACCTACAGGGGGGTTATATTTCCCTACAGAGGGCAATATCTACCTATAGGGGACTATATATACTTATTTGGGGTTAGAAATACTTACAGGGGGCTGTATTGACCTACAATGGAGCTATATATACCTACTGGGGGACTAAATCTACCTTCCTACAGGGGGCAATATCTAGCTCCAGGACGGCTATATCTACCAATCTACGGGGGGGGGGGGGGTACAACAACCTACTATATAGTCTATATCTACCTACAGGAGGCATATAGCTACATTCAGGGGGTCTATATATCTATATATAGGGGCTTATATATATATATATATATACCTCTATATCTACCTATCAACTGAGGGTCTATATACCTACCTATCTGCAGGGATTATATACTGACCTACATACAAGGGGGCAAAAAACATATCTAAAGGGGGTCTATATACTTAACTACAAGGGCGTATATTCCTACCTGTCTACAGGTATATAACTACATACTAGGGATCTATATTCCTTCTTATTGAGGGGAGGATATAACTATATTTCTACTTAATAGGGGACCTAGATACTTACCTATTGGGGAACCTATAAATCTACCTAACAGGGTCTATGCACCTACCTACCTTTCTGCCTACCTGGTTAGAGGGGTGTACCTACATTCTATATTGCGGGATTTAACTACCCCTTGTATGGGGAAACAAAACAAGACTAAAACTTGATGAACAAATGGGAGCTCCAAAGCTGTTTAAGGGCACTTTTACTGTTAGAGGCACAAGTGGGTCATTATTATCATTTGGGGTGCTATAAATGGGGAGTTTGTACAGGGAGGGAAGTGCTGGAAAAAGTGAGGAATCTATAATGTTTGTTTGGTAAACTTGTCATGGGGGTCTGGCCTAGATGGAGAAAAAAAGGAAAACGGAACAATTCATCAGAGAAGAGAACGACTCATTAGAGAAGATGTCTCCTGTGAGTCCTTGAAAGTAGCTTTACTTTAATCACTTATATGTGTGCAGAACATCTGTGTACAACTTGTATCTACCCCTGTATGGTCACTGTTTGTCCGTAATATTGATCGTAGTATAATGGTTTATAGTCAGTAATGGTATGTTGTATTATTCAGTCACTGTCTGGTGGTGATATGTGATCATGATATGGCATTATGATTCAGTCACTATGCAATGATAATATGTGGTGGTATTATTCAGCCACTGTGGTGGTGGTGATCTGTGATTAGTGTTGAGCGATTATTATCAACAAAGTTGAAATCGGCACGGTTTTTAGTGATGGTTTTTTAACCGCGATAATTTTTGGTGAAAATTTTGGCATAATCTATTAATATTGCGCCATTTTCAGCGCTTCTGTTAAATTTTTGGGGGCCCCGCAAATCGTTACAGGGGGTAGAGCAGGGTGAGCTGGGTGTGCGCGTTTGGGCTGGGAAAAGGATTTGGTTGGTTGCATTGGTGGAAAAATCACTGACCTGTTTTACTGAAAAGCCTTCCTGTTCAGCATCAGTGGTTAGGTGTCTCATAAGGGAAGGACGTGTGCCGGCTCTGTCAAACACTGCCGAAAAATGTTCTATTTGTTCAACAGCAGTTGTTTTTGTTTTTGAAAAATTAGAAATTGGTTAATTAGAGATTAGCAGGTTTTAGAATTAGGAAAAGAATTTTAAAAAAGTTCAGCGTGTGGGGGAAGGGGGGGGGTTGCGGGCCGAAAAAAGAAGAAAGACGGCTCTTTAAAAGGGGAGTGGATTTTGGGAGCACAGTGTGTTTAGGGGCCTGATTGCAATGGGTTTTTTTTTAAAAATTTTGGCCAGTTTTTTGGTTGGAAAAATTTTTATACGCCTGTTTTATTAGGATACGATTTTTGTAACTGCAGGTGTATTTGATAGGTTCAAACTCAACTTTTATTATCCGTATAAATTCAGATAGGTGTTTTTTTCACTTTGGCGCAGTCCAGTTTGTTCATAGAGGCCCTTGCTCTTAAATTTGTATACAAGAAAATTTTGTAGTCACCGCCGTTGTATTATAGGTGCAAAAAAATTACCTTTTATTATCCGTATAACCTTTTCAATAGGTGTTTTTTTTACTTTTGGCGCAGTCCAGCTTTGTTATAGAGGCACCTTGCACTTAAAATTTTGAATACAGCAATTTTGTAGTCACCACCAGTGTATTTGATAGGTTCAAAATTAACTTTTATTATCCGTATACATTTCAGATAGGTATTTTTTTCACTTTGGCCCAGTCAAGCTTTGATCATAGAGGCACTTTGCACTTAAATTTGAATATAGCTTTTCTAGAATTAAACTACTAAAAAACTTGGCTGTACAAATAGTGATCCCAATATTCCTCTTAATTGTACAAGGGAGGTGAAGGAAGACTTGAACAGATGTAGGTTACCCAGGACAGGTCTAGTCAACTAAAATGGTGGTTCAAAGACTCCTTTTCCCGACACTTTTTAATCTGTGGGTCAGACAGGTTTAATGGTCATACTGTGGTACATAACAGGTATAGTCAATGTCCAGTTCAATAAAATGGTGGTTCAAAGATCCTTTTTTCTTGCACTTTTTAATCTGTGGGGGCAGACAGGTTTAATGGTCATACTGCGGTACAGGACAGATATAGTCAATGTCCAGTTCACTAAAATGGTGGTTGAAAGACTCCTTTTTCCGGCACTTTTTTAATTTGGGGGTCATGAAGGTTTGGGGCTCATGCTGTGGCCCAGGACATGGATAGTCAATGTCCAGTTCAACTAAAATGGTGGTTCAAAGACTCCTTTTTGCGGCACTTTTTAAATCTGTGGGTCAGACAGGTTTAATGGTCATACTGCGGTATAGGACAGGTATAGTCTATGTCCAGTGAAACTAAAATGGTGGTTCAAAGACTCCTTTTTCTTGCACTTTTTAATTTGTGGGTCAGACAGGTTTAATGGTCATACTGCGGTCCAGAACAGGTATAGTCAATGTCCAGTTCAACTAAAATGGTGGTTGAAAGACTCCTTTTTCCGTCACTTTTTAATCTGTGGGTCAGACAGGTTTAATGGTCATACTGCGGTCCAGGACAGGCATAGTCAATGTCCAGTTCAACTAAAAAGGTGGTTTAAAGACTCCTTTTTCAGGCACATTTTAATCTGTGGGTCAGACAGGTTTAATGGTCATACTGCGGTACAGGACAGGTATAGTCTATGTACAGTGAAACTAAAATGGTGGTTCAAAGACTTCTTTTTCCGTCACTTTTTAAATTTGGGGGTCATGCAGGTTTGGGGCTCATGCTGTGGCCCAGGACAGGGATAGTCTATGTCCAGTGAAACTAAAATGGTGGTTGAAAGACTCCTTTTTCCGGCACTTTTTAATTTGGGGTCATGCAGGTTTGGGGCTCATGCTGCGTTCCAGGACAGGGATAGTCAATGTCCAGTTCAAGTAAAATGATGGTTCAAATAATACTGCCTTCTGGCACTTTTTAATTTGTGGGTGATGTAGGTTTAAGGGTCATGCTGTGGTGCAAGACAGGGATAGTGAATGGTCTGTGACTTTTTTTCTATGGCTTTTATAACCTAAGTGTGTTGCCTAAGATGTAGCACGTATCCAGTTTGCTGTTGTGGGATGTTTATTCCAGCTTTCTCCAGCCCTATTTGGGGTTTGTAAGAATGAAGGTTTTGTTCCTCTCCCTTTAGACTTTAATGGTGATCGGCGATAATAATTATCGACTCTCGGAAATCGTCTTGATAATTGCCGATATCGACTATCGACCCGATGACGATAGTCAACGTAATCGCTCATCACTATCTGTGATTATGGTGTGGTGGTGTTTAGTCTTAATAGGATTATTGATAATATTAGTCTTGCGATTCTGGTTTTGTGTTGCTGTGTTGTTTGGTAACTGTATAACTATTATTTAATAGATTTATACATAGAACTTTTCTTATTCAAGCACTGGTTAACGGTGATGCAATGTGTCTCATCGTGGCACAACATATAATGGAGGGAGGAGAAATTTATTCACCTCTCTCTGAGTGCAATTTAACCTAAAAACAACTCTGTGTTATGTCATTCTTTGGTAGTATCTGACTAATCCGCCAGCAATCATTTGTTATACATAGATGGGGAAAATTTGCTCAATAAAACGGTTTTCCTGAAGTAAATTGGCTTGGTCAGTCAGGGTCAGCTTAATACTCAATGCATACTTCCCCTAAACATAATATTTAAGGGGGTCCCCAATTAAATATGGAGTCACTTTTAAGTTATGTGACACCTCCTTGGTTTCTAATATATAACACAAGGCACATCATTCCCCATTTTTTACTTAATACTAAAGAAAATGTATGTACATACCACCATTTCTTTTATACACTGTCACTTTCATGTTATTATGAGCTTTGACCAAATTGTGGAGCTTTGAAGATTGCTATAAAAACAAAAGTTGCCAAAATATGTTTATTCCTTTTACCAAATATGTGGAAAATTTGTATTGAAATTCAAAAATACATTGACATTTTAATATCCAAAAAACAGTAATAATCAAAGCAGTGATCATCTAAACAGCTACTAGTAACAATAATTATTATTAATGTATCACAATAAAGTTATATATGCAGAACAGATTTGGATAATAATAAATGAATTACCTTTCGAAGTTCAACCAGTGATGATGTTATATTACAAACACATAGAATTCTCCAAATTAGATAAAGACAGGGAATATATACCACTTCTATCACTGCAAAAATAAATCCCTATTAAAATGTAACTTTTATTAAATACTATGAAAATACTTATATGTGCTCCTATATATTCACCAACCAAACACCTGAAAAACACAGCACTTTACACCCCATCAATCAGCAGGGTCATCGCCCCAATAAGGGCGGCTCCGCTATATATGATCGATTGGGTCTTTTGTGCATACACTAATGGCTACCATATATTTGTCACCAATACTGAATAGGCCTTTTGTTTACTAAATGTAAATACTTAGATTTTATTTACAGCGCATCCGACGCGTTTCCCCCTCTACAGTTGAGGGTTCATCAGGGGAAGATAAAGATTGCTGGGAAAGTTTCACATTTTAGTAAAATCTATAGTTAACACGGCATGGATAAATATGTTTTTGTGTTATAGAACTATGGCACAGATACTTAGCAGAGTCCAATGACACTAATGGTTTTCCATCCTTATGAACTCGGGTAAATACTAAAATAATAGATCCATAGCCAACATTTGGGATTGAATAAACCAGTATTTGATACTTAGCTAAGTCCTGTGAGGTGTATACGGTGATGCCTCTTCACAGGAACATGCTGTGCGTTGGTGTCCAGGATGTATGGGAGACAATATGCATTGTTGCCTCCCCCTTTTTATATATGATGCAGCCCCAACAATGTATAAATAAATATGCCATTGATAGCCTACCTTTCTGCAAGCTGTCCGTATATTCATATCCTGATTGCGGACCGTCATGCTGCTTAATCCGCATCTCGGCGTGCCGATCGCGGAAGTGCGCATTCGCGGACATGACGCGTCGGAAGTGTGCACCTGTTAGTGTGCCACGTTCTTCAATGGATTATGACAACAAATGGTTCCCACTACAGCGGTAAATTCACCAACATGCGCACTACAAACTAGTGTTGGCATGTGAACATACAGTCCCAATCGTAAACACAGGTTTATTGTTTAGCACTACTGCTGTACACATCATAGTTTAGATCTCTTTATGACTTCTGCCAGCATAAAAATAGCGAATAGTGCATATCCTATGCTTTATTTGAGTAGGATACAGGTATCATAGATCCTTTCTTATTATTACAGTGGGGGAACTTATGCATTACTATTTTGGCACTATGTGATATTAAATTGGGGTTGCATCTATTACTTTTATTTCGGAGCCTTTGACATCACCTCTCAGACCGGACATGGATGGTCCAGTGAGAGCATACAGGGGATATGGCAGGGGCATTGCTAGGGTCCCAAAACATCCGGGGCCCGGGCCCTGTGTTGTGTTTTGCTCAGAAGGGCGGGTTTCACACAGTGTTTTTAAGCCCCATGGGAACCGCGGAAAGTGTTTTTACAGAGAAAAACTGTGGCCAGTGCGTTCCTTGAAGCTCCCCCCTAATATTTATTCTCCCAGAACAGGTAACGTTGCTCTCGTGAAAGCTATGAGTTACCATAATGTCGGGCCCCTACTTCAGGTGCATTGAAGGCGCAATTACCGTCAAAGTATGGACCAACATTACATCGTGTGATATACACAGCGTATTTGTGGGGTATAGCTGTGTGTAATGGCCTAAGTGCGCCCACAATACGGTAAAATCATAGCAGTGAGGGTATGATTCCCTGTTTTCCTGCACCCCGAACCCGCACCTTTTAAAAAAAAAGTGACCTCCCTTTCATTCAGTGGGAAAAGTAAAGAATGGATGGGAGGTGGCCGGGGGAGGGCTGAATATACACGGGGGGAGAGGCACGTCCCTTCCAAGGCGGGTGTTGGTTATTTTTGGGGGTGCAAGGCCCGGGGCCCCCCATGCGCTGTGGGAACGGGACCTTTAGGGAAAGTACCCCGGTTTTGTGTTTTGGAAAGTACAAAAGTTAAAGGTTTGTTTTTTCCAGGTAGGGGGGGAGGGGGAGGCGGCCCATTAAATTTTCCACTATCAGTGCTGTAAGTGAGTCACTTTTTTTCCCCGTTGTCCCAAATGGTGTGTTTTGTAACCACGGGGGGGAGATGAGTTGTTTTTCATAGCCCCTGTAGAAACTTTGAATTACATTTAAATTGCGGCGCGCCCATGTCGGGGCTATTAAAGGGGGCAAAAAAGGCTTTGAAATGCGCCCCGGGGCGGTTTCCCCGGTGTAAAAACGGCCCTTTTAGTCTGGCCTGCAGCAGCTAAAAATCATAGAAACCCCTGCCCTAATGACAGATAAAAAAAAAATTATATTCAAATTTTTTTTCCCTCATCGGGCCCATGGGTTTACAGGGTCTAAGGGTTTTTGTTCACTTTTGGCGTTAATTGCTTTTAATCCTTTCTTAAATAGAGAAACTTGGTTTTTATGGGGCCTCTCCCCAACCCGTACAATACGATC
>JAODAL010066465.1:0-17746 GCA_025379985.1 Phyllomedusa bahiana | reverse complement strand
TCCATCCGTTTTTTGGGAAACCCGCTTTACCGAATAAAGGTTGTGAATCGATGGAGTGGTGAGTGCCGCCTCATTTCTTATCGGTTGGTTGGAATTGCTGTATCTTTGGCTTTGGCTGAGCACCATCATTGTCCTAGGTGTTTGGAGTTCGGATTCATGTTTGCAGGTTAGCTTCCTGCGGATGAAGTTTACGCATGTGGCAAGTCTATATATATCTCTTGGTGCCCGTTGGTGTGTTCTATTTTGTAATTTCCACTGGGGAAAAAGACTACCTAAATACACATGAAATACTCGTGGAAAACAGCATTGTCCAACTTGGTTTTCAACGGTAGAATCTGACGAGAATCTGACAAGTAAATTTTAATCATCAACTGGACGTACCCTAAAGGTGACTCAGACACAAATGGCCTCTATGAGTGAGGGGCAGTGGAGATAAACAACTTCTATCGAGGGACATAAGTGTGAGCTCCTGACACCAGAGACAAAACATAAGAGAGCCATTGGCCAGAGGTGCTTGACTGTAATATCAGAATGAGTAGCACTAATACAGCACAGAGACTAAGAGATATCATTGCCTGATTTCTTCCCTCTTTGTCATGCCCATGGTAAATTCATATATCATCTAGTAGGACAGAGTCTATGTTATTGGAAATAGATGAAAAAAGATTTGTCGATCATATAAAATAAGCTTAATTGGCTATTTGTTATTGGTAAGGAGGTAGTAACTCGCCTCATATTTGGAAATGTCTATGTTGGCCATAGCAAAAAGCTAGAGTCAGTGCCTACAGTCACTTTCAAACAGATGCTGCCTGAGCAATCAGCTGATCACCCATGTTCCCACACACTTCAATGGCACTACAGACCACAAGGCAGTACCACAGCCACCGCAGAGGAAAAGTAGTATAACATGGTGGGCATTCAGATCCATGTAATACAAGGACAGCTCAAACCTGCTTTTATGGGAGCTGCTTGTACTGAGCATCTCTACAGTCTCATATAAAGGCTATGTTCACACGGCGTAATTGCGGGGCATACAGTACGCCCGGCAATTACGCCGGGTGTTTGGGAGTCGGGCTGATCGGTGCGTACTCCCGCGACGTGGGGAGGCTTGCCCACTGGCCCCATAGACTATCATTACTATTACTATGTCACTTATCTCCCCGGGCGTACAGTACGATCGTATTGTACGCCCAGAGAGAGGAGGCGTAATCCATAGTTTTCCATGAGAACTCTGAATTACCGTTATTTCGGCGCGCGTCTCACTCGTATTAGAGCACAAATACGACGCAAAATGCATGCCGAAATTAGCCTGTGTGAACATACCCAAAGGGTCTCAAGCATGGGAACTCAAGAGCATACACAATTTTGACTGTAGCTTGAAATATAAACTGCTGATTATAGCATTGGTCACAGTGGACAACAAAGATTTCAACAGTTACAATTGTTACCTTGGAAATGCAGCCAGGAGGTCATTGAGTTCACTTGATTTATTGATCAATGTAAATTTGTACTGACTGGCCTTATGTAACATGGCACTATTTATTCTTGTATTTAGCTGCTCTAAACCAAGATGTACATAAATCAACAGCTGCAGCTTGTGTGCTTTTTTATACAACTATGCTAAATTCATAAATAACAAAAACTAAAGTTGTTACATAAAAGTTAAAAGTTGATTTCTTGGGATTGAGATTAAAGGGGTTTTGCCAAGACGTGCCTTATCTGCTAAGAAGCAAATGTAAACAAGCCATGGAGCTGAGAGAGAGACAGACAGCCAGAGAACAGAGCTGCATAAGGGATCGTGTGAAATGTTCACTGAAATAATCAAACTACAACTTGGGGATTCTGTATACAAAAGACAACAGCTTTCTCCACAGCAGCTTGAAAGCTTCTTCATGTTCTCTGTCATCAGATAAAGCAGGGATCTACTCAGATAATCACAACTAACAAATTTATTCTGTATTACAAAAGACAACAATTATTTTTTACCCGGTGCCTTGAAAGCTTCTGCAGCTCAGTCCTCATCAGATAAGAAGTGTTCTCTGCGCAGCATGCCCGGACAGCAGCTCTTGTCAGGCCGTTTTCTAATACAAGCTTTTAAGTAACTAAGGGCAGGTAAGGCAGCCTGTAGCTCTCTCAGGCTGCACTTTTTGTAATTACATATATTTAGAAAAGTGATTAAAAAGCCATTTTGGAGGATCCCACGTCAACATTACATCGTGGCAAAACCCCTTTAACTTACACAGATATCATACAAAACATTACCAGAATGCTTTAGGAAAAGAGTGCCATAAAGCCATCTCACTGCTATAGGACCCACAATTAAGGAACAGTCTGATGACAAATCATGCCCCTCCTGTGCCCATGTCTCCCTGAGAAAGGGGTTTTCTCACCACAATCATTAGCTTTGACCCCTAAACCCACCATGACGTGGTATGTCATGTTTCATGGTGACCAAACGCAGCATGACGTACAGAAACATCATGGATGCTGTCACAGTGTGCAGGGACAGGGAGTTAATTCCATGCTGATCACTGTTTATGACAGCTGATCAACATGGCAGCAAGGCAGGGGAGCGATCACTGTGGTCCCTGCCGGCGATCTCTGTGATGGGTCAGTCACTGCTGACTGACCAATCACAGCTGAACTACGTCATTGACAGGCAAAAAAACGTGCGTGAGGAACTGAGTTGATCGGGGCTGCAGTGTGTGTACTGTGCCATACAGTGTAGCGATCGGGTCACAGCCCAAAGTATATAATTAACCCATCCACTGCCCAGTCCCCATATTCCCCTGTGATCTAATTGTGGCATCAGTCTGAACAGGTGAATAAATCAGACAGTCTGCCATTTGAGTTAGTTCCCTCTTTCAGCCAGTGATCATCATGTAGGGAAAGTGACTTAAAAAATTAACCCTTTCACTGCCAAGTCCCTATTCATAGTTACATACATAGTTACATAGTTTGTAAGGCCAAAATAAAGACAGACGTCCATCAAGTTCAGCCTATTTTGCTAAAGTGTTGATCCAGAAGAAGGCAAAAACCCCCACGAGGTAGAAACATATTGTCCTCATTTTAGGGAAAAAATTCCTTCCCGACTCCAATCTGGCAATCAATAAATCAACTACCCTTCTACAGAGTCCTAGTCACTATAACTTCTAACACTTCTAACTATAACACATATTATTATGCTCTAGAAATGCATCCAGACCTTTTTTGAACGCTGTTATTGAATTCACCATGACAAGTTCCTCTGGCAGATTGTTCCATAGTCTCACTACTCTTACAGTAAAGAATCCCTTTCTATGTTTATGTAGAAACTTTCTTTCCTCAAGACGTAGAGGATGCTCCCTTGTTCTGGATACATTTCTAAATAAATCTTTAGCGAGATCTCTATATTGACCTTTAATATATTTAAACATATTAATCATGTCCACCCGAAACCGTCTTTTCTCTAAACTAAATAACCCTAACCTTGCTAATCTTTCTGGGTATTGCAGTCCACCCAGTCCTTTTATTATTTTTGTTGCCCACCTTTGTACTTGTTCAAGCTCTGCATATTTCAGGGTGTATTAGGTAAGGAATGAATGAAGTGTAATGAAAATCCAATATACAGCATCACAGTATTTTCCCCTTAGTGGTCAAGTACTCTAGGGACACTAAGTATTAAAGTAAAAAAAAATGTTTAAATAAAAAATAAATAAATAAATAAATAATAAATAAATAAATATTAAAAGTTTAGATCATCCCCTTTGCCATTTTGCAAATAAAAGAATCAAGAAGTAACACATAATTCGTATCCCCACATCTGTAAAAGTCAAATCTATTAAACTATAACATCATTTACCCATACACTGTACAACATAGATGAAAAAAAACTCCAAACTCCAAAATTGTGGTTTTTTTTTGGTCATTTAATACCCCGGAAAAATTGGAATAAAAAGTGATAAAAAAGTCGCATCTATCCAAAAATGGTACCAAGAGAAACTACACAAGAGAAAGTTTTTGCTTTACTTTGTTTTCCTATTTTCCTCCTCTAAAACCCAGGTGCGAAAAATACTTTATTTACTATAATTTTTGCCCCTTTTAATTTTATTAATTTATCATTGAACTATTTATTTTATTACCCCGTTACAAAATGGAACACAAAAATGAACAAAATTAAATACTCTCATTATACCCCTAGATGAATACTTTACTTTTCAAAATATGACAGAACACAGTAAAAATGTTACAATACATATTGGACTACTCTTACTCAGTTTCAGGAACTTGGCACAAAAAAGATGCTCTTAAATTGATACTTTAGTGAAAAATTTTAATATTTTTATCAGTTTTGCATTCATTTCTACAAGATCATGGAGGGCTAGAAACACTCACTACAATCCAAAGTAAATACATTAGGAGGTGTAGTATCCAAAACTGGCCTCTTCTGGGGGTGTTGCATTGTTCTGCCAGTGCAAACCCTTTAAGGGCCTATAAATAGAGATGGGCGAATTTCCCGAATTTCGGTTCGTTCACTTCACCGAATTTCCCAACAAAAAATAACTTCGTCCCGAATTTTCTTCGGGGGCGAACACGTTAAAAAAACACTTTTTCCAGGCGCACAAGTTTCAGGGTGCTTAGAACGTTTCCTGCTTTAAAAAAGCAGAGGGGGCTTTTGGTTTGGTATTCTACAATGGGTTTTTTTTAGTATGCACCAAAGACTGCTGCCCCTTAGTCGCTTCACTTTTAAAATTCCCGGCACTTAAGGGCAAAACTGACCAAAAAAAATGAAGGGGAAGAGCCTAAAAAGTCATGCGAGCGACAGCTGGAAAAAAACAAGCTTATGCTCGGGTTGCAAATCAGTAACAAGTGGGGGGTTGACGGGGGCCAGCCAAAACAGCATGAGGCCCGGAGAGTGGCACAATGACTTTTCGGAGGGGGGAAAAAAACAGGAGAAAGGCCACAGATGGCACAATGAAATAGGTGTAGGTTACTGCCACACCACAGCGCAGCATGACAGACAGGGCCCAATGACTTTCTAGGGGTGGCAAAAAAAGGGAAAGTAGGCCACAGAGTGGCAAAAATTTAACACAGTGGCAGGTCACGGCACAGCAGCATGAGGTCAGAATTTGGCACAATGACTTTTCCGGAGGTGGAAAAAACAGGAAAAGGCCACAATGGGACAATGACACAGTGTGAAGGTCAGGGCACCCCAGCCACAGCGCACATGAGGTAAACATGGCAAAAGACGATTTGTGTAGGCCCATGGCAGCAGCCACACCCATCATGTTTTCAACAGTGGCACAATGAAAACAGGGGGAAGGCACGGCAGCGGGCCCACACCCAGCAGCAAAAGGTCAGAGGGGTTGGCAAAAAGGACATTTTGGAGGGGGGGAAAAAAAACAGGATAGGCCACAGAGGGGGGACAATGACACAGTGTGGGTCAGGGCACACCCACACCGCAGAAAGAGGTCAGCCCAGTGGCACAATGACACAGTTGGTAGGCCCAGGGCAGAAAAGCAGCATAAAGGTCAACAGGGCACAAGGACACAGTGGTAGGCCCAGGGGCAGAAAGCAGCAGAGGTCAACAGGGGGCAAAAATGAAAACAGTTTTGAAGTCAAGGAAACCAAAACAACAGCAGCAAGAGCAAAAAGGGGCAAAATGACAAGGTGGGGGGTGGGTGGCAATACCAGTCCCTTTTAAAAGGGTTTTTGGTGGCAGATTGAAAACTTTCAGTAAAATTTTTTGGCATCGGGCTGGGGGCCACCATCAGAATAGTGGCTGAGGCAGGAATTTTTGGAACCCCCAGACGTTTCCCAAAGGGCCCATTGGGGGTGGGAAATCCGGGCCCGATCCACGCCGGGATTATCTTGAAAAGGGTCAGTCCTTTTCCAAAATTTCCCGGGGGACAACGGGTTCCCCTTTGGGGTAACGAGGGCCCCCGCCGCACTGAACCCCCCTCTTTTGCCACACAACGGCCGGGCAGGACAGCTTCCCCCAACTGCAAACTCGGAAAAGGGGGAAAGCCACACATCCATTTGGCTGCCCAGTAGCCCCAGCAAACTTCAAATTTTGGGGTGGCAGAGTGCTTCCAAGGGGCCCCCCACCTTTTGGTTCAGGGTCTGCTCCGGGTCCTGCTGCTGCTGCTGGCGACTGCCCTCCCATTTGGGGCGGGTGAAGGAAGTTTCTAAACATTTGGATTTCCAGACTTATTTTGTTGCGATGGAGCTGGAACTGGCCCCGACCCCCCCCCCCCTTTTCCCCCGGGTCACCGCGGCAATATACTTGACGCTGAAAAACCCCCCCCGGTCAGCCCTGTCAAGGGTTGACTTTTTGGCCGAACATGGGGAAGGGGGCCCAAAAGACAACGGAGGATTTCCCTATATTTTTTTGAGTTTGTTCTCCCTCTAAATAGGGGGGGAAAAAAGGGCCCCCAAATTTTGGACCCGGTAGTGGGGGTTCCAATGGGGTGGGAGCCAAATTCATCCCTCTCCCGGGATGTTTGACTTTTTCGATTCCTAGCCAGGAAAATTCAGCATGCTGGGGGCCATTGCCCCAATTAAAAACTCCGGGGGGCCCCCTTTCCTTTAAACCCCCAATGTATACTCCCCACGGTGCTTGCGCTCATCTGCCTCATTTTCCCCTCATCCCATCAAACCTCCTCCACTGCCCCCTTCTCTTCCTCCCCTTTGCACCTGGGAAAGAAAATCCACTTTTTTCCCAACCTTTACAATGCTTCTGCGAAAATTTGCCCTTTTTCCTCCTCCTCCTCCACCATTCAGTCCCCCCCGGGAAACCCCAAGTGGCCGCGAGATTAGCCCCGAAACATCTCCAGTCCCCTCCCCAGACAGATTTTTAAAGAAACTTTTTCCAGGACGGAAGCGTGGAAAGACGTTATTCATCCCTTTGTCCCGGGGACTAACAAAAAAATGTGGCCTCCTCGAATGGCCCAACAAACGGCAGGGGTCACGCATGAGCTGCCACTGGGGGTGACATCAAAGTTTTCACAGGGGAAATACTCCCCGCCGCCGGGGTCATCAAAAAATCGTTAAAGGCCTTTCCGTTCATTTTCAGTCGGGCCAACATTGCAGGCCCCAGAATTTTCCAAAAGGGTTGGGGAAAAATCGCATAACAGGGGGTGTTGGGGGGGGGCCCTTCAGCCCCTGCAACTCGAGGAGGGTGGGTTCCTGGCCTTTTTAGGGGGGAAAGGATAAAATGCATGCACAGTTTCCTGCCCAATTTTTTTGGAAACTTTTTGAAGATCGGTGGGGAAAACTTTAGGAAAACCCTTTTTACAACCATATTGAACAAAAATTTCGCCATGCAGGGGGCCCTGGACCATCCCTCCTCGGGGCGGCGGACAAACCCTGTTACCCCCCTTGTCCCTCACCAAAGGTTCCGGGTTTGCAAAATTGGCGCGGAGAAAACCCCACATCGATTTCTTGCTGTTGGGACGCGGAGCAGTTCCTCCCCTGTGTGACTTTGTTTTCCCCAGGGAAGCCCGGGGTAAACTGCGTGACACCGCTGTCCCTACTTTATGTGGAAAGAAAGGAGGGAGTAAATTTTGGGGGCGAAAATGGTGGTGGGGGTGGAGGAAAGGGGGAGGCGGGGTATTGGCGCAGGGCCGCATTTTTACAACGTGGGGGGAAAAACGGCGTCTCCTTCCCAAATTTTTTGGTTGGTTTCCGGGGCCGGGAAACAAAAATTTAAACCCCTTGGGCCTAAAGACCCTGTACGGCCCGGACCCGGAAATTACCGCTCCAACGTCCGTGGGGCCGTGCACCTTGAACCAAAACCGATAACCTCAAGGGCTGGGCCCCCCTTTTTGTTTTTACATATTTTAAGTGCTGGTAAAGGGCCCTTTTTGGGAAAAGGGAAAAAACGGCTTGGAACTCTCCATCTCGGGTCGGCACAACCAATTTGTTCTCTGAACGGTGCCCGGGGTCCACCCATTTTTGGGAAAGGAGGGAAATGGGAGCAACCCAAAAAAACTTGGACAAGAGTAATGGTCACTTCCCCACCTTAGGATGGTTGGACCATAAATTTTGTCCTTTTTTGCAATCGCCTCGCTGAAAACTTCTGGCGCCATGGGGAGCGAGGAGCAAAGGGGCATCACTACCTTCTGCAGAGGTGGGGGAGCCCTTTACGGGGGGCAATGGGATGCGTGCCACGGCCCGCTGCTGCTGTTGGGGGCAGGAAGGGGCCCCCCAATCTGAGCCAAAGTTTTTTCCCAGGCCACCGGATGGTGGGGCGGGGCATGTTTTGACCCCCCCGGGGCCCTGGGGCCCAAAAAGTTTGCTTTTTGGCCACGCTTCCTTTTTACCTACAAATTTTTTTCATATACCCAAAATTCGGCTCCCCGGTTTTCTTGCAAAGAACTGCCCCCACCGCCGAGTATCGGATTTTACCCCAACGCTCCACACTTTAGTGACTACTGCCCCCCGGGTGCCTCGCTGACCCCTGTTTCCGCTACTCTTCTTGGGCCGCGAAGCGGGGGGTTTTTACCCCCTGGGCTTGGCTCCCGACCCACACTGCTGCTATCCTCTGGGCTCACGGGCCCCACGACCCCCTTTTCTGGTTCCCCCGCGCCTTTAAAGCGCAAGGGTGACGCCCTCCTCCCTGACATGATGAAACCCTTGCCTCACCCGGGTCCCAAAAGGCGGGCGGCTACCTCATCAACTATTTGGTTTTTATCCCTCACTTTTCTGCCTCACCCCCGGGGGCTTTTGGTAGGCCAAAAGGCTGAAACCACTCACAACATGACCTCCAAACCCACACTCAACATCTATACATTTACGCCTACAGAAATAAGCAGGGGATATTGGCCCATTTCTTGCTGCCAAGTAGCTGCTGACTGCCCTCCTCAAATTGTTCATCCTCGCTATATAGTGGCGCTGAGCCCAGACCACATAGTAGATCTCTGGCTGAGGGAACTGGATGGGACAGAGGCGGGTTGAGGACAGGTGAGGGCCACTGACCCGCTCCCGGTCCATGCCAACTAAGGGTTGTGTCTGGCATTCCCTCCGACTCTTGGCTGGGGTTGTCAGATGTCATCTGGGAGGAAGTGGATGACCTAGTCAACCAATCAAGAACCCTTGGGTTGCTAGTCAGCACAAGGCCGCTAGATGACCGCGGCAGTGGTGGCCTCACCGAGTGACCCCTGCTGCGACGTCCCCTTGCTGTGCTGCGACCTGGGCCTGAATGTTTGTGCCTCTGCCACTCGCAGGTGAAGAGCCTGCCACCTCTCTGTCTGACATACTGTTTGTTCTAAAATGTACAGACACTGTTTGATGAAGATATTTGTGTATGATAAATACACACCCTGTATTTGACTCCAAATGAACCCAGTAACAAGCTTGGTAACCCTTGGATATAAATTGCGCTCCACAAATGGGCAGGAAAAATTGACTCTGTGTATTTTACTGAATATAAAAGCACAAATAGGCTTAATTAAAATTCGGATATGAATTATGCTACAGAATTTCTTCTGTGGCGTTGAAAAACAAAGTTTCTTTTACTGAGTACAACTGCAGAACAACGCTTAATTAACCCCTGGATGTAAATTGCGCCAAACAATTGAGCAACCACAAACTACAAGCTTTGTAGCGTGTTACAATGGCGTGTTTTCTACGCTAAACAACAAGAGAAAAAATTGTAATTAACCTTCGCTTGTGAATTATGCTACAAGAAAATTGTAATTTTTGGCGGTGAAAAAGACGGTTTATTTTTGTCACCACAACAGAAAAACAACGCTTAATTAACCCCTGGATGTAAATTGCGCCAAACAATTGAGCAACCACAAACTACGAGCTTTGTAGCGTGTTACAATAGCGTGTTTTCTACGCTACACAACAAGAGAAGAACTTTTTAATTAACCTTCGCTTGTGAATTAGGCTACAGGAAAATTGTAATTGTTGGCGGTGAAAAAGAGGGTTTCTTGGAGCCACCACAGCAGAAAAACAACGCTTAATTAAAACCCCTGGATGTAAAAATTGCACAAAAGAATTAGGCAGGCCAAAAATGAAGTGGTATTTGTATTGTAAAAACGCTGTTTCTTTAAATGAATACAACAGGAACTGGCTTAGATCCCCCTTGGATATTCAATGTGCTGTGTAGCAGATAGCATTAAAAATGTTATATGCAGCTGCAGTGGACGCCACACGGACTTCAGATCCAATACCCCAAAAAATCAGAAATAGAATGTTAAGAGAAGCAGTCTCTGTGACAAGCTGAGACACGCCCAAAAAATCGCTGTATAAAAATCAGTTCTTCAGTAAGAGCTATTACAAGCAGCCGCGGCAGCACCTTCCCTGATCAGTACAGTGAGAGGAGTGTGAGCTCCCAGCGTCGCGCCCGGACTTATATAGTGCGGAGACGTCACAGAATCCCGCCGTTCTCTGATTGGCTTCATCTCTGCACATGTCATACAGGCTATGCCCTTCTTCCTCCAAGAGTACTTTGCCCCATGTAACGCCATGTGCTCGCAGCCATTTTATCAATCAAAAGCACACTTCGTTCACCCGAAGTACCCCAAACTTCGACTTCGTTCAGAACCGAAGTTTTCCTGAAATTCTAAATGAATTCCACTTCGTTAGAATCAATTCGCCCATCTCTACCTATAAATAAGATATAATTTTGCCTTGAAAGTCAATTGGCGCTCCTTTTCTCTTGGGGCCCACCATGTGACCAGGCTGTTGATTAGAGCCACGGTGGGGGATTTCTAAACACGGGAGAAAAAGCACAATTGATTTTGGAGTGCAATTATTTAGTTTCTGTTACTTTGTAGGAAAAATATGATATATAAAAGACACATTTTTGAAAAAGAATAAATTTTTAATTTTTCGTACCAGCTTTGAGTTAAACATTCTACAAGAACATGGAGAGTTCAAACTACTCACTATAAAGGGTGTCGTTTTCAAAATGGGGTCATTTCCGGAGGTTTTACATTGTTCTGCCAGCTCAAAGCCAATGTAGGCATGGAATGGGTCCTAGATGTCATTTAGCCTAAAATTACATTTTGTAGATAATCAGCATGGCTATCTCATACATTAATTGGACCTGCAACTATTCAGCATATGCTTAGTTATGCAGATTCTTGACATGAAACTGCATCGTTACTGTTTTGCTCCTGAAAATCTGAAGTTCAAGTTTTATTATTTTGTTAGTATTTTGTAAATCCACCCTTGGCTTTCAACACTGCCTGAATCCTTCTGTCTCGACTGAAATCTGATCCCAGGTCACTTCTACATGTTCAGTCACAAGATAAGTAAAGCTATCTCCAACTAAGTATAGCGTACTGTTCAGAATCGAAAAGTAATCACTGGAAAAATAGATGTAAAACTTAGCCTTTAATAGTCTAGTAAAATACAAACTAACAATAATCCATAAAATAAAAAATAAAAAAGGCTTACACTAAACAGAAAAATTAAATACAAACTTCAAAGGTTTGAGGGCCAAAGTAACCCTATTACACCCTATGCTACAGACTGCCTAACAAACAATAAGGAGACATCATCCCAATAAGGACCTTGACTATTATGCCCTGGCACTCCCTGATAGACAGAGGCCCTAAAAAAATACTAATCCAATAAAGAACTACCAAAGATAGTTGCAAAAAAAGTACCAAAGTTCTGTTGCGTTTTCTTCCTACTTTCTACAGGAATTCCTCAGGGGACAATAAAATATATGTAAAAAGTAGGGTCATACATAGATATAGCCAATAAGAACATAATTGCCTATATTGTGTCATGACTGCACTACAGGCCCTTTATGGATTTTGTTTCAGCCTCAGCCAGGGTGCGGCTTGGTGGGTTAAGCACTTGAGCCAATCCCTAGCTGGGGCGGCGGTTGTAATCCTCTTCCAGTCGGCCTGGCCCTGCTGGTGATTGCGTCTTGGGTGCTAGCTGTCTGTTTTCACTCTGCTGCGTCGTTTCGCTGGTTCTCTGGATTTTGGCTTGTCTTTCTGGTTACTCTCCCGTCTTTTCCTTTGGTACTGTGCATACTCCTGGTTTGACCTCGGCCCGTTTGACTACTCACTGTTTGTTGTCTGTTTGTGTCTGTTTCCCGTTTATCTTCCATATATCTTCTGTCTTTTTGTCACCCGTTTACTAGGGTATATTTTAGGAAGAGGTTCGATTGCGGGGTCGCCCTTAACAGGGTGGGTGCTCTGCCTCGGCCGGGCCAGATTAGGGCGTCCCTTACAGATTACAGGAACATAGTCAGACAATATGTCCTAGATACAGATATATATATTAAATCATTGACTGAAGCAGAAGCACCAAACAGGCAAGTATGGGGTTAAGTAATGGTTAAATCAAACTTACCCCAGTGAGTCCATATGGGGTATAAACTGGACATCTTACGTGCCACTGCAATGAACTGGAGCATAGTGGTGGGCTGCTGTCACTGATATCTCAGAGTCCAACCTGTAGGTGCTTAAATCATCTGCACATTGCAAACCTATAATCAGAAAAATATATACATACAGTCTAAGTATCCTAATTACAAACAGTACATGGATATAGCACAGAAGGACACACCACCAGTCCGGTCTGTATAGATTTAAACAGCCAGCAATTGTAATGAGCCCAATCCAACCTACCCAGTCAGGTCAATTTAAAAAAGTTAACACGCTGACTGATGTGCCCATACTTTCTGTCCAGTGGTAAGCTAGCTATGGCCAAAGAGTAGGTATCCATTCAGAATGGACCCCAATCCAAAATCTGATCACGTCTCTTCTACATGTTCCCAATGTTTTGCATACTCGTCGACTCATTTGGGTACGAATACAGCTTTTTCTTCAATTCTACCCACCCAAGTGCTACCCAAGTGCTCGATTGGGTTGAAGTCTGGGGACTGTGGGGGTTAATCCATTAAGTATATTTCATTGCCGTTGAACCATTTTTTCGCTAATCTTGACATATGCTTCTTGCTGGAACACTATGTTCTCCTTTTAATACCCATAGTACTCAAGTATATGAAGTAACTAATCTTGTAGGACACTCACATATAGCTCAGCATTGAGATCACCATCGATCCTGGTCACGTATCCAACATCTTTGGCTGTGAAACAATCCCATATCTTCAGGCTTCTTCCAACAAACTTGACAGTTCCTTAAATTTCTGGATCTATTAGACCCCTTATCTCTTGATTTTTCCAGACCCATTAGCATCCATCAGAGCCCAGTCTATTGACTATCATCTCATCGCTCCAAATCACCTGTTTCCAATCTTCTACTGTCCACTTTTCATATTTTTTTTGTAAACTCGAGCCAACGTTTCTTATGATGATATTGAAGTCGAGGCTTCTTCATCTTTATTCTGGCCATCATTCCAGACCTGTGTAATATGTGTTGCATGGGGTGTGCATGAACACCGGTAATCACACACTTACGAATCATACGAGCCGCCTCCACTGCCGTGTTTGTCACGTTAGAACTGATAAACTTAGTAATGAGCTGACTTGTTGACTGGACTTCCACCTCTTGGCTTTTGAATGGACAAATAGACTTCATTTCATATTCTTCCAGCTGTCATGGCCTCACATGATGCAGTTTGGCAATTTGCCTTTATCTAGAGACCATTATCGATGAGCCTGATGATGCTGTTTCTCTTTTCTTGGGAAATCCTCATGAAAGCTATGGGGTGCCATTTTACTTTTGGGCTCTGCCATGTGGCCAAGCAGTGATGGTACTTCTGAACATCTGAGAAACAGGTCAATCAAAATTGTGATGCATTTCTTGTTCTATGTGTGACCAATATGTCCCTTAAATGACACATACTCAAGAAAAGAAAATCAAAATTTTAATTTTACCACAGTCTTTTCTTTAATTTGTGCCCTGAAGAGTGGGCCAAAACTTCTCACTATACCCTTATATGAATACTGTTGGGGGTTTAGTTTTTCAGAAAGGAGTCACTTTATTTACCGACTGGGCACAATGGGGCACATTTATCAATAGTGTCTAACTGTAGGACAGTTTTAAATGAGACCAGACAGTCTTACAATGCGCCACATTTGTCATAGTGTTCATAAAACTGGTGCAGGTTAGAAGTGTCTAGTCTAAGTTTGTATCACTATTGAATTGACTTACTTTTACGCCACTGACTGCGACAAAATTCTGGAGAATTTTAAGCTACTTAAGGTTCACAACACAGAAGAGAAATTTACCTAGTTAAACTCCTAAAACTTAGCCTTTCATAAATACCAATTAAAACTATTCCTATATCTTATATTCACCCATAGAAGCCTACAAAAAAAAAAACACAATATATATTTGGAGCAACCGCCCCGATAAGGGCGACCCCAACTAATGTCTCTCTATCGTCTAAATAACATCCAGATGTCTCGTATGTATTTCAATTCCTATGTTCTTAGAAATGGTATACTTTTATCATCCAAAACACATATGATTTCAATATTCTGTCCCCACAGGTGTAACTTTAGGGGGGTACGGAGGGGACTGGTCCCCCCCCCACTTTTTTCTAGGTGGGGGACAGTCCCCCCACTTTTTAGGCACATCAATAAAAAAAATCCATGTGAAAGCATGAGAATACGGTAAGTGGGGAAGACAGAGCACAAAAGGAGGAAGAAGTTAACCCGATGCCGCTTATATTTCTGTGCATCTTGGGGGGACAGAGTAGGTAGCAGACCCAAGTGTCAGTGCAGAGTGAGAGCAGCACTGATTGGTGGAGCAGGAGTCAGCAGGGGCTGCTTCACCAATCAGAACACTGCTCACAGTCCAGCACACTCTGTATCTGGGGCTTTATCTTTCCCTCCCATTGTATACCACCTCCCCTATGCTCAGCCCTCATTAGAGACGAAGAGAAGCTCTTGCCGAATGCCCTCTGCACCAGACTACAGGAGACACGTAAGGAGCGGACAAAGGTTCTAGGCGCTGTGTGTTCATGTGAGTAGGGTATGTACTGTATATGTGACATGTGTATATACTGTACAGCCATGTGTCTAGCCATGTCACTAGACACGTGGCTAGACACATGAAGGTGAATGGGACCGACCCCGCAGCATTTTAGAAGTGTGGACTGGCCAGCGCATACTTCTAAAACACCCGGCATATAGCAGAGCTCACAGTATGCCCCACTATACACTGGTGGAACACGCCTTAAGGGTACTTTTCATGCAGAAGATATGAATGGTGATTCCGGGGTGGATTCAGTGTTGGATCTGCCTCAGAACCGGTGTCCAATCCGACAGGAAACTGATTTACCTTATACCCTATGTAAAATCAGTGTAGTTGTTTAGATGACACTAATTTTACTCGCGTACTCCACACTAACAGCACTAAAGGATAGGAGACAGAAATCTGCCTCGGGCAGTCGGGGTCGTTTGCTCGTCGGAATTCTGCATTTGCAAGCGACGAATTTCCAACAAGCAAGCAACACTGACAATGCTGAAAAACCATCATGTGAGCCCACCCTAAGTGTGTAGTGTGTCTGTGTTCAATATATGTGTATATATCACACACACAATTTCTGGGGTACCTTGTTAAAGTAGTTAGTTTTCTGGGTACAGTGGGGTAATGTAATAATCTCTGGGGTATGGTGTAATATAATCTCTGTTGTACAGTGTGCAATGTAATCTCTGGGGTACAGTGTTTAATGTAATCTCTGTTGTACATTGTGCAATGTAATCTCTGGGATAGGGTGTGTAATGTAATCTCTGGGGTATGGTGTAATATAATCTGGGGTACGGTGTGTAATGTAATCTCTGGCGTATGGTGTGTATTGTAATCTCTGGGGTATGGTGCAATATAATATCTGGGGTACAGTGTGTAATATAATCTCTGGGGTACAGTGTGTAATGTAGTCTCTGGGGTATAGTGCAATATAATCTCTGTTGTACAGTGTGTAATGTAATCTCTGGGGTACGGTGAATAATGCAGTAATATCTGGGGTACGGCGTGTAAACTAATCTCTGTGGTACAGTGAGTAATGTTATCTCTGATGTACAGTGTGTAATGTAATCTCTGGGGTACAGTGTGTAATGTAATCTCTGGGGTACAGTGAGTAATGTAATATCTGGGAGATAGTGTTCAATGTAATAATCTCTGGGATACGGTGAGTAATATAGTCTCCGGGGTACGGTGTGTAATGTAATTTCTGGGGTACAGTGTGTAATATAAACTCTGGGGTACACTGTGTAATGTAATCTCTGGGGCATGGTGTAATATAATCTCTGTTGTACAGTGTGTAATGTAATCTCTGGGGTACGGTGAATAATGCAGTAATATTTGGGGTATGGTGTGTAAACTAATCTCTGGGGTACAGTGAGTAATGTAATATCTGGGATACAGTGTGTAATGTAATAATCTCTGGTGTAGAGTGTGTAATGTAGTGTCTGGGGTATTGTGTGTAATGTAATTCTGGAGTACAGTGTGTAATGTAATCTTGGGTACAATGTGTAATGTAATCTCTGGGGTACAGTGTAATTTAATCTCTCGTGTATGGTGTGTAATGTAATCTCTGGGGTCCAGTGTAATGTAATATCTGGGGTATGGTGTGTAATGTAATCTCTGGGGTACAGTGTAATGTAATCTCTGGGTTATGGTGTGATGTTATCTCTGGAGTACAGTGAGTAATGTCATTCATTTCAGGGTTCAGTGTGTAATAATAATACATTTTTGGGTACAGTGAATTATATTATTTCTTGAGTACAATGTGCAATTCATTTTTAAGGTGCAGTTAGTAATGTCATTTCTATGTCTACCATGTGTAATATAATTCATTTCTGTGGCTGCCATGTGTAATATAATTCATTTTTTGGGTGCAGTCAGTGCTGTAATCTCTGGTGTATGGTATGCAATAAAATACATTTTGGGGTACAGTATGTTTACATAAGTTTCTTGGGGTTTCAGTGAGATTGGGTTCTTTTACTTTCCTCATTCTGTTGTGTGTATAACAAATTTAATGGAGTAGTGATGGGGGAAGAAGGGGTTAAGCGAAATTTGCTGCATTGCACTACATTTTTTATTTCCATCTCGAGGGGGAATCATTATAGGTGGGCTGGTTCGGTTTCATTACCAGGGCTGCTTTTTAGTCCCAGTCTGGCTCTAAACTTAAGTAATTAGAGAGCCACTCATAACCTTACGGATTGCATCAAAAGTGTTTGCCATAAGGACTCCGCCCGGACCTGCTGGGGGAGCTCACAGCGCTCCCTCAGACCTCCTAGCTGGGTTAGAGGAGGCCAATTCACTGCAGGGAGAGGAGGGGAGAGAAGGGAAGGGAGGGGAAGTGATGAGGAAGGCGAGTGAAGGAGGAAGGGAGGGATAGGAAGATAGGGGATGAGAAGGAAAATTGGTCTCCCCCCCTTTTTGAACCAAAGTTACGCCCCTGTCTGTCCTGATGTATTTACTATCCTCTATATTACAGTTCCTATGCTCTTACAAATAGCATATCGTTATCGTCCAAAACACAGATAGTTTCAATGTTCTGTCCCAATGTACTTATTGTCCTACGCGTTTCACCCCGTGCAATCGTCGGAGCTCATCAGAGACCACACAGACTGAAACACTATCAATTGTTTGTGATATGCATAGAGCTGCTATATAATCATTAAACAGAGTTTTATACATTAGCAAAACATGTATGATGCAGTAGGCATTCTTATGATACCCTTTACACAATAGAGATCATGTTAGAACATCAACACTAGAGATGGGCGAATTTCTAAAAAAATTTGATTCGGTCCAAATTACTTCGGGATGAATCGCGTTAAAAAACAGCTATGTCCAGGCTGCACAGAGCCTGCAG
>JAODAL010066464.1:0-17747 GCA_025379985.1 Phyllomedusa bahiana | reverse complement strand
TCATCCAGCGCCCGGAACCTTATCCCCTTGAAAAAATCCGGGTTCTTTTGGTTTGGCCAAACCCCGGGAAGAAAAGGGGGTTAAGGAAACTTTCCATTTGTAACTCGTGCCCTTTCCTTTTCCCCGAAACAAAAACGCCACCCCACAACCCCGGCGGGGCCAAATTCAGCCATTTCCCCCCATTCCAAAGAAAACCCTGGCCCAACTTTTCGTTTGGACTTCATAACAAAAATTCCCTCCGTCTCGGGCAACACCTTTATCTGGGGGGTTTACAGATCGTTTTTTTCCAAAAATGGCCCCATTTTCTCCTGTTGCCGGGGCGGGCCAAATTCTGCCTCCCCCCCTTTGGGCTGAGCTTTTTTTCCCTTTTCCTCCCAAATGTTTAAACCGACTGCATGGACCCCCTCGAAAATTGTCTCGGACCCGGGTGGTTAAATTTGGGTCTCCGGTTTTGGCGGCCCTGTGAAACCAATTCCCAGGTGAAGTCGACTCTTTTGGTTTAAAAAAACCAAAACCCCAGACGAACGGCCGGGTTTAGGGGTAACCGGCCCTTGGGATTTTACCTTTGTCATTTAGTCTCGGCACCCCCAAAAAAATGATAAGGGCCCAAAATTTTGTCCCGTGGGGGGAGTTTCTTTTTTAAAACTCCCCTTGAGTCTGAGTCCCCCGGGGCCCCCCCCCTTTTACATCATATTGGCTTGCATCCCCGCCCTCCTCCCCCCTTGGAAACCCCCCCCTCCGGGGTTTCCCCGCGGGGGAAAACCCCACTGGTTAAAAGAAGGGAAGGGCCATTGGTCCCAGCCCCGCCCCAGTCTCTGCTCCGGTCCCAGCACATAAAAAACTAAACGGCCCAAAGAGAAAAAATTCCCCCCCTTGGGGGGTTTTTTCTTTTTTCCCCCCGGGTGAAAATTTGGGGCCCCCTCTTCTAGATGTTTTCCGCCAAAAGATGCCTTCAACACAAAGGGGGGTCCCCTTTTCCCCCGGGGGACCCTTTGAGGTCATAAAGCCGATAAACCCCGGTAGCAAAAACCAAACCCCGGGTTTCCTCCTACAGGGAGAATCTCCAACGGGTTTTTTGTCTCCCTTATTGAAACCTCTTTTCCTTAAAAATTTTTTTCCCCAAAGGCTGTCCCCTCCCCCTTTCTGGGGCCCTAAAGGCCCCCCAATGTCTTCGTGGTCAAGGATTTTTGGGCATGAGGAGAACGGGGGAAAGCGATACTTCCTGGGGGAAATGGAGGGGTTTTGGGGCCCGAAGAGAGGTTTTGGGGAGCCGGAGGGGGAATATCCTGAACCGCGGGCCTCATCCAGAAATTTTTTTCCTTTTTCCCCAAAAGAGAGGGGGGCCCATGGGGGGGGGGGCCCCAAAGGGGGGGTACTGTAAGGGACCCCCCTTTGCGACCCTCCCCCCGGGGGTCGCAGGCGCGCCCGTGCCCCCTCTCCCCCAGGGGAAACCCCCTTCCCCGGCCACGTCGGGTTGGGGGTTCCGCTGGCATCGTCCCCCCCGGGCCGGCTCCCCTTACCCGGGCCCGCGCCCCTGTTTCCATTCTGTGCCCGGGCCCCCCCGGCGCGTAGCCCCCCCCTAGGGGCGTCCCGCGAAACCGGGCAAATTTAAATTTTAAAAGGGGGCAGTGGGGCCGGGAAATTTGGGTTTTTCTTTGGGGGGGCATTTGTCCAAATTTGGGTTCCGGGCCCCTTTTTCCTCCCGGGCCCCCTCGTCGGATCCTTGGTGTATTTTTCCAGGGTTTGAAAGTTTTCCCAGAGCGTTCCGTCTTGCCTCCCTTCCCAAATCCCTGTTTTCTTTTTCCCGTCAAAAAAACCCCTTGCCCCCCCTGCCCTGTCCCCCTGCTTGTCTACCGTCAAACGAACCGAGCCGCCTGTCCGGGACCCCCTTTGCCTGTCTACGACCCAAAGCCTGCCTGCCTTTTACTGTCCTCGAATTTTTTTGGCCCCCCACCGCAGGCAACCCCCCTTTCCAGGGGGTGTGCCCCTTGGGGGAAAAAACCCGCCGCGGGCAAAAAACCATCCCGTTTTGCGGGGGGCTCTGGTAAAACCCCGGGGTCCCATTTAATTTAAAAATCCCTGGTGGGGGTTTACGCCACCCGCCTGCGGTTGCCCTTTTTGGATCCACCCCAGACCGTAAAAAACCCAAAATTTGATTAAACATTGCCCCCGGTGCCACTTAACGGGCCCCTTAAAGTAGATGCGGGCTTTTGTTTTTCCCATGTTCCACAGCATATGTTAGTTTTGGGAATGCCCCAATTCCGGGCATCCCACAGCAGCACATGAGGTGAAAATTTTGGTAAAAATTTTTAATAACAGGGCACAGAAAAAGCAAAAAAATTTTAAAAACCCCTTTTCCCCTTCATACCCAAAAACCAAAACTAAAAAAACTTTTGTGCTGGAGTTACATTTAATAAATATACCTGTTCTGATTTACATACAGATTCAACTTTAGATCAAACCTGCAGTCCCTATGCTGTTTGTAATCCGGGGACTTCCTGTATACCTGCCTATGTCTTCCATAAGTTTACCCCTTGAAAAAGCGCAGGCAAAACGTACGTTGGGGCTGCACATTCTCTCTATGTGGTTGTCTCCAGCATTATCTGGGTTAGGTACAAACTGTTTGCTTGATAGGGCAATGTTGCTTTAATGTGATGAAATTATTATGAATTCTAGCAAATATTAATATTACTGTTATTCACATCATTCAACCTCTGGACTCAATGTACTTCCATTTTTGGGTGTAATTTTAATATTTCTTAATAAAGTACATTTCTTTTTTATGGCTAAAAGCATTGAATTGCTTTTCGTATATACTTAGCTGTTTATCAACGTGGCTTAAAATTACATATTGTTATGCAATCTCGAAATTACTGTAGGTTGCTAGACTGGTGGTAGTAGCTGGGTTATCTTGCGCACAGGTCATGAGTCAACCAATGTTAACCATTGGCTTGCTGGAAGGACGAGCAGACACAAAAGAAGGTTGCCATTAGAAGGGAGGCAAGAGACTTTGCAGATTATGACATGCCCATGGTTTAAGATATTGAAATATTCTCTAATGAAATCACTGGAGATCTGTTTATTAATTCTGAAATCTTCTCTGCTATAGAAAATACTGATTTTCTGGTTCTTATTGAGTGATCTTATCCAGCTGAGAAGTGGAGCGCTGCCCATTAATACATGTGACAATGTTGTATCTTCCATATTTTATAGAAGCTTCTGATTTGTTGTATTGCGCTTTGGATTTGGGTTTAAGTCCAATTCAACCTGAATCTGAGCATGTTGGTTCCATTTGGCCCAAACTGATTTTTGGCATAAATGGTCAAAGAAAAAAATCAACCTTAACCAGGGGCATAACTAGAATTAATTGGGGCCCCAATGAACTAGAAAAGAACAATCTAATAATAAAGGTATAAATAATACCACCAGGGAACATAAATAGTAGTGCTGAGGAGCAGAAAGCCCCTAACTACTTGTACCCTACAAAAAAGAAAAATGCTCTGAAACCTAAGTGGGCTCCCTCAACCAATGGGCCCCATAGCAGTCACTATGGCTGTTATGGCTTCTATGGCTATAGTTAACACTCATGACCATAACTGTAATCCTAACCCTAAATTAAGGTTAGAGTCAGGGTTGTTTGACGTGTTTAAAGTGGTTATCTTACGATCAGGCGGCAGAATTCTACTATTGTGGCCCAGCTTCATGTCATCGTCCTATCTGACATCACTTCTATTTATTTTACCAGAGGTCCAGTGTAATAAAGACTAGAAGTAAAGTGAGACATGACATCCGACATCCCTTCTGGGTACTATAACAATGGGCCTATGTTGAAGTAACCAGAGGAGACTTTGTATGGAATGTCCAATGTCACTTCCAGTTTCCAAAACACTGGGCTAATGGTGAAGTTACTGAAAGTAACATTGGATGGGTTGTTGGACCAGAAGTCAGGTCACAATGGGAGTGCTGTGTTGCTGGACAGGTAAGTTAACCCCAGAAAACACCATAAACAACCCCGAACCTTACTTAAGGTTTTTCTCAGTTCATGCCATGGCTTCCACGCGGAGCCGCGGGTATGCCAGGTCCCAACCGCTGCGGCGGCATGCTCCAGTGTCCCTGCAACTTACTCACCTGTCCCAGCTCCTATCTGTGCTTCGGTGCCGGTGGTGTTCCCCACTGGCAGATACCTGTTTGCCATTCTTCCTCCAGCTCCCTGATGTCCAGTGTACACACATGTGCCCCCTAGGGGCATGAGCAGAGCACTACTCAGTATTGAAAGGGATAGTTTCTCAATTACCTACCTGTTACCCCTGGCTATAAACGGAACTTCCTGCCCTTGCTCCTGGTCAGTTTGTTGTTGTCTACATAGAGCTTGACCCCTGTTTGCTGCACTACTGCTGTTCCAGTGTCTAGTGTATCCAGCGTTACCTGTGCGCTATCTGCTGTATACCTGCTGCTGCACCAGTCCATTTCCACTGCTTTATAGCTGTCGCTGTACCAAGCCCACTACTGTCCTGGGAGTGCACTACCCACCTATGGCTACACCTGCTGTGTTCCGTCACCAATACCAGCACCTGCTATCCTGTCCTGCACTTAAGCTACCTGCAGGTTACACCATCTACGTGCACAGGAGCTCTGAAGATCCGCCATATACCAACGATCGACAGGTCAGTGTATGCTGACACGACTGGATCGTGACAAGGTTAGGGTTAGGGTTATAGAAAAAATATGGGTTCAAGACATCCTAAACCCAATTTTGTTCACATCAACTTTATCCAACAAAATACTGCCCAATTTGAGTAATTTTACTGATTTGACTACATTTATTGGTTGCATAGACTTCAGTGTACAGTGACATAGCTATAGGAGACAAGTGGAATCCAGGTTCCAGATGTGGTATGGGGTCCCTTAACATATTTTTGTCCGAGGCCCCATCAACCTTGGTCATCCCCAGATAAGAGGAGGCAAGTAACCCTAGTTTGATTGCTCATCTTACTTGGACCCATAACTACTCTAGTAGTTATGGGTCTACTCTATGGAGCACTACTCTATGGTGCACGTACCTTTTGACTGCAGGTAAATGTACTACATTATCTGAACTGAATTCTAGAAAGCACCATAAACAGTTCAATAAGATATTCAACTCTGCTTCATCTGAAGTGATTAAGTCAGTTGCAAGAAAATGAAACGAGACTATCAAGGTCAATTCTAATTGGTAATATTTGTATATGCCTGCAAGATCAGGAGCTCTCCATAGCAAGTACTGATAGCGCGCCGCTTTATACTTAATTTGTGTAAGACATTTTTGCTTAATAATTGCACAAATTGCAAAAAATTGAGTTTATTAAATATCATCGCCCGAAACAGCTGAGCAAACATAGAGTTGTGGTGGCAATGATCTTGATGGCATCTGCCATGCTTTGCGCTTCCAACTTATTTTCTTAGATTAAACAAATTATGCTTGAAATGCGCAGTATTAACATTTTATTGAACAATGATCATTATCCTCCTCCTCATCATCTTCGTCGTCCTCCTTCTCATTATCATCATCATTATCCTTGTCTTCTAATAACCGTGACAAATGCAGCAGAATTTCCATTCACCTACCCTAACCCTTTGTCTTTTACAGTTTATCGATATTTTATGATTCTCAGGAAAAAACTTTCAGTATCTTCCTCCTCATTGCCTGGAAAGGAAGACATAAGAAGTCTCTTTATTTCTTCATACCCTGCAGCCAGACATGGACGGAGGACCCTGGGCATGGTGGGCCACAGAAAATAGCAAGCCTGGGGCTGCTTTTCACAGAAATAGGAAGAGATAGAGATGCAGAAAGCAAAAGTCATGTGAAGTCATGAGCAGGAGCTGTAGGATAGGCCCAAAAATAAACTTTGCTGGTGGGCCCCAAAATTAAATACTACTGGTGAGTCCCAAGAATCAACTCTACTGGGGGGACCCAAATATCAGCTCTACTGCTGGGCCCTAAGAGTCAACTCTACTGATGAGCCACAAGAATCAGCTCCACTGGAGGGCCCCAAGAATCAGCTCCATTGGTGGTCCCGAAGAATCAGCTCCACTGGTGGGCCCCAAGAATCAGCTCTACTGATAGGCCCCAAGAATTACCTGCACTGGCCTCCCAATTGAATCAACTCCACTGGTGGGATCCAAGAATCAACTCCACTGGTGGCTTCAAGAATAATCTCGACTTGTGGGCCCCAATAATCAGTTCCACTGGTGGGAACTCATCCCTGGGGATCTTATAAAGTGTATGATAATGTTTGCAACTACTTTTTTTTTCCCGCTGTAATCTTGATTTGCAAGCCAAAAAAAAATGGGGCACCATGTAGCATCTGGTCCAGAAGCCATACTTCACTCCATGAGAACTGCCCACAGTCTGAACTGGAAGTGGGAGCCTGAAGCTGTAGAACCACCCACAGCTTGAACAGGAAGTGGAAGCTTGAAGCTATAGAAATGCCCATAGACTAAACAATAAGGGGAAGCCTGAAACTTTAGAACCTCCCACAGCCTGAACAGGAAGTGGGAGCCTGAAGCTGTAGAAATGCCATTAGCCTAAACAGTAAGGGGAAGACTGAAACTTTAGAACCTCCCACAGCCTGAACATGAAGTAGAAGCCTAAAACTGTAGAATCATCCACAGCCTGAACAGGACATGGGAGCCTGAAGCTGTCCAAAGCCTGAAAAGGATGTGTGAGGCCAAAGCTATTGAATCGCCAAGAGCCTGAACAAGAAGTGGAAATATGAAGCTGTAGAACCACCCACAGCCTGAACATTAAGTGGGAACCTGAAGCTCGCTGCAAAGAGCAGGCTCTCTGAAATAGCACGGGGAGAACAGCTCTTTTAACTCTTACAGACCATTAAATAAAAGCTGTAGCTCTAACCCTAAGTTTAGGTTACAAACACAATTAGGATTAGGTTTAGGGTAAAACTGAAAAAATTTGGGTTTAGGACGTCCTGACCCAAAAGTTTTTCACAAATTTGGTTGAACCAGTGTAGAACCAAACAGAGGCTGTACTCCTCTATGGACAGTAAGATGATAAGTGCCAAATGGACTTTTTCATCTTCCTTGTATTAAGAGGAGATAGAATGACCCATTTGTTTAATTGGAGAAATAACCACAAAGGACTCTAAATAACGTCTGTTAATGCGGTAAAATTCTATTTGATATTTTATTAAAATATATAAGCCATGCTTTGTTATATGTATCTTTATGCACTGGAACCAAACATAGACAGGTTCAAGCAATGATAACACTAGGATGGGGGTGGCTTATTCTTAGACGGCCATTGGCGTCAGGTCAGTGGTGAGCCTACTCTAGGAACCAATCAGCTGATTGATGGAGCCATGGCTCCTGCTATTGCAGCTGCAGTTCCAGGCATGACCACTTCCCAGTATGGCGCTATTCCTGGCACAGCTCTGTGGCCCCTTCAGTCAGCTGACCCTGATGGATGTTGGATCTCCACTGGTCTACGCCAGGAATAATGATGTAGTCACGGAGAACTCCTTTAAATAAATGCAGTAACTAACTTTCCTCAATGTTATATTTAGTTCACAAGTTAATTAACCATAATAGTAGACAGATAGAAGGGGGGGGAGGAGCACATACTTTTTTACAACTCTGAATTCTCACCTCCTGTTTTGTTATGCTGTACACAATGTTGTCACATTTTTTCCAGCTCTATGGGTCACGGCTGCATCCGAACACAATTACATATGACATTTACACAGTAACATCACACAAAAGCACAAAACACTCAATAAACATCAGGCCTAGAAACCTCTCCGGGGAGAAAGTGGAGAAGCCTGTTGTTGACCACCTGATTTTTTTACATATTTGATGGAAAGAAGAGAGGGAAAGTTACTGGAGTGTAACCTCCATCTTAAAGGGGTTTTGCCACGAAGGAAAATTGAAGTGGGAAGCTTACAAATGAAATAGCAAACATTTTCACCATTCATTATTATTAAAAAATTCTGCACCATTTTTGTTTTAGCTGCTCCTTAGTGATCCATTGTTTACAGCTCGTCTCCAGGGGATACGACCAGGGCTGAAAGCTCCTCAGTCCTGGTCGCACATGCTCAGACATCACCTCTCCTCTCAAGCAGCTACTGAGTGTTCAAACCCCAGGTGCTGTCACTTTACTCCCGTCCTCTTTGCTCCTTAGTAATTAGTAAAACAGTGCAAATAAATAAAAAAGAAACCTCAATGAGGTCTGTGCATTGATAAAAGAAAAAAAACAACAACAACACAGGTTTGGTTCCTGCAGGGATTTGAACCTAGGACCATGGTGCCTGGAGGCAAAAACTTTACCTCTCAGCTACTCACAATGCTTTACATAAACAGAACTTTCTTTGACTAGAAAGAGGAAAGGCCTGGAGATGTCATCCTGCTAGGTCACATGATATGCAATTCTAGCAAATCACACACGCCCCCTTCTGAGCCCACAGAGCTGAAGAGCTGGATGCAGGAGGTATGAAATTAGATCGTGGCAAAACCCCTTTAAGGAAGGCCGAGGTACAAGAGGGTGGGCGAGGGGTGGATGATGGTGTTTGAGGCGTTTCATCTTATGATGAAACATCCTCTGCATATCTATCTATCTATCTTATTTCTATATTCTATCTATCTATCTCATATCTATCTATCTATCTATCTCTCATATCTATCTATCTATCTATCTATCTATCTCATATCAATCTATCTATCTATCTATCTATCTATCTATCTATCTATCTATCTATCTATCTATCTAACTAACTCATATCTATCTATCTCATATCTATCTATCTATCTATCTATCTATCTATCTATCTATCTTTCTATCTATCACTATCTATCTATCTATCTATCACATATCTATCTATCTATCTATCTATCTATCTATCTATCTATCTATCTATCTATCTATCTATCTATCTATCTATCTATCCATATAGATGTTATAAAAATAATAACCATTTCCCCATACTGCGCTGTAATCAGCGGTCGTGCTTGTGTTGAGCCTTTGTTTAGAGTTATCCTGATCCCAGCCAAGCTGGACGCATAGATGCTTAGATAAAAAGGCATAACGGGGCCACAGCCGCGGCCGGCGAGATGGATGTCTGCTTTTAAGCATTGCTTAGATTTCATTTGGAAATATTATTGTAAGTGGTGTTGTATTTAGAGTCGGGATCTCATCACTTTGCTCGCAGAGCGATTTTCATAAAAAGTCTGTGTCTAATTTTCTGCAGCACTGGTTTGCTAAATTGAAAGAATGCAATTACATGTACCTTTGTAAATGTATTCATGACTGGTGGATTCTACGAGGAGGAGGATCTATGATTTCCGAGGCCTCCTGATTTGCATGTTTACCACGACGGCTTCTGCCATGAAGTTTTAGTTAAAATGGAAAAAAAACAAATTAGGGTTTTTAAATGCATTACAGAAGAAGCAGATCTAAACAAGCTGGTGTGTGTGATTGAAATGAAGCAAGGAGGTGGCGGACACATTAAGAGCGAATTAACCGCCATTCCATCTATACATAAGCACCCACTATTACCCTACTCAGAGCCAAAACTAGAAAGTGTGAAGTTTTTGTCATATGTGTACCCAAGAAATTTTGGGAAGGTTTGGGGGAAACCCATTTAATTTTCTTTTACTTCTATTTAAAAATTCCTAAACCTCCAGGTATTTTTTGTGTTTGTCCAAAAATTTAAAACTTTTTTATTGTAAAAAACCTTTTTCCTGGCCACCAGTTGTGCTGTTGAGGCAGAAGTATTTACATAAGCTGCAAAAAGCAAATATAGAGCTATATGCTGTTAATAAAAGCGGGAAAATTTTTCTCCATTTTGTTTTTTGTTTTCTTATTGGGCCAGCAAAAATTACCCTCTTTTGGGGCCTGCCCTTTGTTTGGAGGGGGTTGGGCCTTTGGAAAACTTCGGGATTTTTTCCCTCTAGCTGTTTTGGTTGCACCCCCTGAGTTTTGTTAGGAGTTTTAAAACTCACTGAATGGGGGCATTTGGGTGCAGAGTATAGGTTTGGATCCATCTAGTTCTGCTGTGCCCGGTTTGTTCTTTTCCTTGGGTAAGGGTTTAGGTAAAAAACCAGGCCCCACGGGCAAGCGAGGGCCCAAAACAACCTTTCCCCAGGGAGCGAAAGCCCCAATTTTTTGGTTTTGGGTTTTCACCAGAGCCCGCCGCAAAGTGGGATGGATTTGCTGGGGCGGGATTTTTTCCGGGGGTCGCTACACCATAACGCGGAAGGCTTGGGGGGGCGGCCGAGGGGGAAAGGGGAGGGTACGAATCGTAAGCCAAGAATCGTAGTCAAGGGGGCCAGGCGGGAAGGGTTTCGGGCAGGGGGGCAAGGTTTGGGGAAGTCGGGGAAACTGGGCAAGGGGCTGGTACAGGGCAAGGGGCAAGGAAAACATTAAAGGAACCTTTTTTTTTAGGGCACGAGGCAACATAAAAACCACCCAAAAGGACCGTTGGTCCCGAAACCATAAATTGGGGGACCCCCCCCGGCAATTGGGGCCAATTCCCGGGGGCCCGCGGGCCCCCTTAAAATTTAAAAGAACAAGCGGGCGGCCCTGGGCCCGGGAAGGGGGCGCGGGCCCTGTCAGGAACGTGCCCAGGTTGGGCCCCAAAGGGCAAGGGGGGAACCCAAGCTCGTCCCGCGGCCCAGCGGCGGCCACCCCCAACCCGGGCAGGCCCCCAGGGGGGCGGCCACGGGGTGGCGCCCCCGGGGCAGTTTTCCGGGGCGGGACAATCCGTACGAAACCCCCCCCCCCCTTAGGACCCCCCCTCTTCTTAGGTTTAAAAAAGGAACTTACGAATCAGATTTTGGGTTCAGGATTTGGACCCCTTTTCCCAGGACCTCCCCTGGGGGCCCCAAAGGGCCCTTCCCTATCTCCCAAAAAAAAGAACGCTTCCCCTGAGGGTTTCTTCATGCCCAAAAGTTTGCCCTTCACCCCAAAAAAAATCAGGGGGCTCTACTACGGGAGCAGACCCAGCGCCCTTAAAGAAAACCCGGGTTAAAGCCCCAAGGTGTGGGAGAGAGTTTTTAAAGGGCTTTGGGGAAATTGGAAAAAAATTTTTGGGGGGTGGGGCGAGCTTGTTAAGGAAAAAAGGTTTCGGGTTGCCGAAGAAACTCGAAAGGTTCCCAAAACCGCAAAACCCAACTTATAGCTTGGGGATCTTGAGGCTATGTTTTTGGAAGAGACCCACTTTATCCCACGGGAGGAACTTTGGGGGAAGATTTCCCTCTTCTTGTCAGCTTGGGTCTTAAATTGGGGGGGAAAACCCCAAAGTAAAGGCATTTTCGGGTCTCTCCCCCAAATGACCCCAAATATCCCAAAACCGGGGTTTGCCCACAGGGGGAAACCTTGGGGGCCGAACCCCGGGGGAGAGGGGGGGCGTTTTGCAGACCAAAACCCCACAAAGAAAAGGGGAAAGGGACCAGTCGATTCGGAGTCCCAAAGGTTTTTCGGAGAACTGGCCCCATGGAACCGTTCGGAACCCATTTGTCCGGCATCCGGAAAAACAAGGTGCCATAGAATTCCCCCAAGACCTGATTTACCCCTGCACCTGCCCATTTGTCAGGGGATTTTTACGGGGATGAAAAATTTCTAGCGGATTTCCCAAGCGAGAACAAAAGGGGGCCCACGCCCAAAATTTAGAAAACCAAAAGGGACGCCTCGTTTTTTTGGAGGGATGTGGGTAAGGGAAAGGGCCAAATGCGGCGAAAATGTGAGGAAAAAGTGGCCCCCCAATTTTGGGGAGCAAAAGGGGAAGCCCAGGAAGCGGCACAAAGTGGGACATTTTTGAGAAATTCGGCCCGGTGACCACCCAGAATGAGGGGAGTTTCCAGGGGAAAAAGGGAAGATCCGGGGGATAAATTTAAAGGGCCTTTAATGTGTCCATGGAGAATCCGGGGGGGCCAGAGGGACTGGGAAAAGACCTGCGGGCCAAAGGCTGGGACCTTTTTTTTTGGGGGCAAGGGGCCCCAGGAGAGAAAAAAATTCCTTGAAAATTTTGGAGCAAAAAGGTTGGGCACAAGTAGTGTCGGGAGATAAGGGCGTAGGATTTCCGTACCCCTGGGGGGCCCCGAACATAAGAGAACTATCCCCCCAACCCGGGAAATTTTCCCCCTGAGGGGCCGGGCCCGCACGTAGGTTTATCCCGGGAGAAGGGTTACAGAAAATCCACAAGGACCACATATCCACCCGTTCCCAGGGCCAATGATGTGTTGAAAACACGGGGGTTTTTTCCGGGTAAGCCCAGAAGAAAGGGAGAGGGCTTTCCTCCTTGACATTTTTTTTTTCGGGCCATCGGAATTGGATTTTTGAAATCAAAACTGTGGAAAAAAGAGGCGCCCAAGGGGGCCCTGGCAGGATTTAAATGCTGGCCGTTGGTGGTTTTGGGGGGGGTTTCTTATGTCTTTGAAAGGACTTCAATGGGATTTTAAAGCTCACTCCAAAAGATTTTGCCATTCCTCCGGGGCCCAATTTTTTTGGCCCAACAGCTCCCGCCCTCCAAGGGGCCAAAATTTTTTGGTTCGGGCCGGGTGAGAAGGTCTTGGGAAAAAAAAACGCATTGGACGTTTTGCCTTTTTTGGGCCCCTTGGGGGTCAGGACCGCCCCTGCCCCCAAGGAAAAGGGAAACCCACATTTTTGGCTGAAGTTTTTCCCCCGGTTTTCCAAAAAGGACCAAGATAGGGGGTTGAGGAAAACACGGGTTTTTTCAGGGGGGAGAATGCCTCCTCGGGCGGGGCGGGGGGCCGACATTCGGAAAAGGCGTTTTTTCCCGGATGAACCCACGATTGGACCCCTCCACCGTAGAGAAATGGGGAATAAAATTCCCGGGTAGTGGGTTGGCAAATCCCGGGAAAGCTTTGAAAACGCCCGAAAAAACTAAACGGGTTTCGGGGGGCCATGCTGGATCCAGAGAAATTTTAAAGGCGGGGGTTTCCATCTCCCAACCCCCCGATTGGGAACTTTTTTCCCAAAGGGGAAAGGGTAAAGGCGGGCCGGGTTTTAAAACACACTTCTCCAGTTTGGGGCAACAGTCGATTTTTTTCCCCGCGGGAGGGTTGGGCAAAACCTGGGAACTTTAAACCCGATGAGCCCCGTATGCCCGGGGGAAAAAATAAGGATATCTTCCGGAAATACAAATGTTTGGCAGGTGACAGCAAGTCCCTAAATTTAGTCATTGACGAACTCCTGAAATATGGCTGGGGCTTTTGCATACCCCAAAAGGGCCCTAAAGAATACCGGAAATGCCGTAACCCACATTTGAAGGCTTTTTTAAAAATCGTTCCCCCCTCTCGAATTTGTTTGGGGTTTTATGGGGCCCCAACGAAGGCCCAATTTTTGGTAATCACCTTCCCCCCCAAGGGAAAGCGATCAAAGACCAGGATCGGGGGGTAAAAAGGGTTTTAGCGATTCTTCTTGTTTTACCCCTCTGTAATCAATAAACGAATGAAGAGAGCCGTCTTTTTTCTGGACGAAGAAAAAATTTCCAGCACCGGTTTGGAAAGAGGAAAAAATTTTGCGTTTTAAAACCCTTTCAGTAAATTCTCCGGGAATGTAGGGCCCACATGGCCGGGTTCTCGGGCCAGCAAAAGGGTAGACCCTACCCCGAGGGGGACTGGTTCCGGGGAGGAGGTCTATGGGACAGTCATATGGCCGATTGGGCGGTAGCTTCTCAGCCTTTTTCTCCGAGAATACATCTCCAAAATCCTGGTACTCCGCTGGCAGACCTGGTAGAGGCTTGATGGATGACTGGGGAGGAGAGATGGACACCGGTCGTGGTGCCACCACACAAAGGTCCTGGCACTCTGATCCGCAACGCAGGACTTCGCCTGTCTTCCAGTCAAGCGTAGGGGCGTGACGTTGCAGCCAGGGTAGCCCCAACAGGATCACCGCAGAAGCGCGAGGCAGAACATGAAAAGAAATCTCCGTGTGTAGGAACCCTACATGGAGGGTTACTGGCTGGGTTATGAACTGAATAGAGTCGCTAAGAAGCTCCCCACTGACGGAAGAGATAAGTAACGGCTTCTCCAGACGGATCACTGGCAAGCGATAACGAGACACCAGGGAGGCATGAATGAAGTTCCCGGCAGAGCCGGAGTCCAGGAAGGCAGGAACCCGAAGAGATAGGCCAGCATCCGTCGTTACCTCCACTGGCAACATCAGTCATGGAGAGGAAGACTGAGCACCTAAGGACGCCTCTCCTACTGCACCTAGGTGCGAGCGTTTCCCGAACGCTGAGGACGCTGCGGACAACTCCTATGGAAATGGTCCGGACTGGCGCAGTAGAGGCAAAGGTTCTCCATCCGACGGCGGGACAGCTCTAACTCCGACAAGTGTGCCCGGTCCACCTGCATGGGTTCTTCGGTGGAAACCTGTGGAGGGGGCAGCGGAGATTTATGGAACACAGGAGCCAGACGAGGTAGACGGTGAAGTTGTGCTGAGTCACTCTACTGGCGGAGCTCCTGCTGTCTCTCCGTGAAACGCACGTCTTTGCGAGTGGCCAGATGGATAAGTTCGCTCAAAAAGATGGGAGATCTCTAGCTGCAAGTGCATCCTTTACTCTGCTCGACAGGCCCTTCTTGAATGTGGCGCAGAGAGCGGCATCATTCCACGACAGCTCGGAGGCTAGGGTGCGGAATTGGACCGCATAATCTCCTACGGAGGAGTCCCCATGACATAGGTTCAAAAGTGCCGTTTCCGCAGAAGACGTTCGCACAGGCTCCTTGAAAACGCCGCGGAATTCATTGAGGAAAACCTGTAGGTCTGTGGTCACAGGGTCACCCCCGTCCCAAAGGGGTGTCGCCCAGGCCAGAGCTTTTCCAGATAGCAGGCTCACCACGAACGCTACTTTCGACCTTTCAGTGGGAAACTAGTCGGCCATCAGCTCCACGTGCATGGAGCACTGCGTGATAAATCCTCTGCAAAGCTTCGAGTCCACGTCGAACTTGGAAGGTAGAGGAAGGCGAAGCTTCGGGCCCACGGTTGCCAGCGGCATGGCCGGGGGTGTTGGAATCACCGGCGAAGAGGCAGGTTGCTGCTGCTGGGACGCCAGGAGTTGACGCATCATGGCGGACAGCTGACCCAATTGCTGTGCTTCTTGCGTGATCTGCTGCGACTGTTGGGCAACAATGGTCATAAGATCCGGAAGACTTGGCAGGGGCACCTTGGCGGGATCCATGGCTGGATCTAACTGTAACGGTTAGGTAGCGGATCCACTGGACCACTGCAAGCGATGGCAACAACCGTGCCAGGGAGTGGAGTCTAAGTAGGTCCCGGTTTTCACCAGAGCCCGCCGCAAAGCGGGATGGACTTGCTGTGGCGGGATTCTACCAGGTCGCTACACCTGACGAGGCGGGCTTGCGGTGGTGGCCGAGTCGCAGCGAGGTACAGAATCGTAAGCCAAGTATCGTAGTCGTGGGCAGGCAGGAAGGTCGGGGCAGGCGGCAGAGGTTCGGATTCGAGAAACGTAGCAAGAGGTCTGGTACACGGCAAGGCAAGAACACACTTAAAGAATGCTTTTTCTAGGGCACGAGGCAAGACAGGGATCTGAATTTTTAGGTATTTAAATGAGCACACGCCATCTGTTACTTCAGGTATGATTAAGAAGCTTTTGCTTCGAAACACGTCAGTCTTTCCAAACGCATGTAATATTTTGCTCTTCCATGCATGGGTGTTTTACGTATTCTGTATGTTTTTTATTTTATTTTTTTTGCATTTAATAAAATGTATTTGAATTTTTAATACCATTGGGTAGTGGATATTGTAGCGGCACTTGGACTTTTTCTGATCTACTCGGACCACAAGGCGGTGGTGGTGCCTGGCTCTATCCCTCCCAGGAGCATTGATGTGCAGGTGAGCATACCCAATACTTTGTTTGTACAGGGATCACGGCAGGATACAGCAGGCGCAAGACAGGGATCACGGCAGGATACAGCAGGAACAGGACAGCAGAAGACAAACAAACATACGGTCAGGAGCTCTGATGACTACAGGAACTGGACCAGCATCTCGGGGGTTAAGTCCAGAGGCACTGGCAGGAGCTCAGAGATGGACTCAGCAAGAGACTGCAACAAACAGCAATGCAATGCACTACACAGGACTGCAATGGACTGAGCCAGAGCAATCGCAGGAACTTCCTCTTCTAGTCAGTGGTCATAGGTCAAGTGGAAGTTGACAGAGACAAGTAATCTATAAAGGACAGGAAACTGTTGTGCGTGCCCTAGGAGGCGCAGTGCGCACACAGGAACCCAGGAAGCAACAGGACAGGACAGGCAAGTACCAGGAAGGCACGACACGCTGGCAGTCCATGGCAGGGGACCGCGGCGTGATCCGTGACACATCTGTTCTCTATATAGAAGCTGTATTCAGTGAATTATTGTTGAAATGACCTGAACAAGGCAGCTGTCATAAGTTGCAGTAAGAACAGTGCTCTCAGCCAAAACACACTCGTATGCCAACCTGATGTGCCATCTGTACCTTAATGTCCGCAAGCTTCCCCGTGCTGTGATATTTCCTCCTTTAGAGCATTACGCACTCATCTTTGTCTAAAGGACCTTTACCACTCAGGTTTCCCATCCCGTGGCCTGTTCCCGCTCAGCTCTTTGTAAGTTTGCAGGTGTTCCTCCTAGCATTCTGAGCGATATCCAGTGTTCTGTTTTTTGCTTCTGACCTTTGGCTTGTTCCTAACTGCTCTATATGTTGCCTGCCCTGACCTTCTGCTTGTGACCTGATGATAGAAGAACGCTACCTGTCTTGACCTTCTACCTGTGACCTGATGTTGGAAGAACTCGGCCCATCCTGATCTTCCACCTGTGACTTGAGAATGAAGGAACTCTGCTTATCCTGACCTTTTACCTGTGATATTACAATGAAAGAACTCCACCTGCCCTGACCATCTGCCTATGACCTGATAATGAAAGAACTCTATCCATTCTGACATTCTACCTGTGACATGATGATGAAAGAATTCCACTTGCTCTGGCCTTCTGCCTATGACCTGAGGATGAAAGACCTCCACTTGCCCTGACCTTCTGTCTATGAACTGGTGATGAAAGACCTCCACCAGCTCTGACCTTTTACCTATGACCTTTTGATGAAACAACTCTACCTGCTCTGACCTTCTGCCTATCATCTGGTGATGAAAGAATTCTAGATTTTCTATTGGATTCAGCTCAGGTGATCGACTCGGCCATTCTATGAACTTTATTTTCTTTCTCTGAAAACAATGGAGAGTTTCATTGGCCATGTGTTTGGGATCATTGTCTTGCTAAAATGTTCTCCCTCATTACATCTTCACCATACTGGAAAAAGGCAGCAGATTTTTATCCAAAATGGCTCGTTATATTTGTCCATTCATCCTCCATTTAATTCTATGAAGTTTGCCAGAGCTGTATGCTGAAAACCAGCCCCACACCATGATGTTTCCACCTCCACACTGCACTGCTGGTGTTTTGAGGTGCTTTTTGGGCTCCAAACATAGGTTGACATGTATGAATGTTGGCACTGACAGACCAGTTCTAAATCGCTTTAAGGCCATGTAGAATGCACCAGAATGTATGAACCTGTTCTTCTGCAGGTCATACATACAGGACAGTGTAGAGCCAATACCACACGTCTGGCTCAGGCACCACCTTTACCCTGGTCTGGCTGTTCTTCTGCGGGTCATACATACAGGGCAGTGTAGAGCCAATACCACAAAGTCTGGCTCAGGCACCACCTTTACCCTGGTCTGGCT
>JAODAL010066463.1:0-17748 GCA_025379985.1 Phyllomedusa bahiana | reverse complement strand
AAGAAACCCCCGGGGGACACGGACAACCCAGAAAACGATCCACTTCCCAGAACACCAGGCTTGGAACTGAGTGTGTCCATAACTTAGGAGAGCCTACTGCCTACACAGACGTCGTTTCCCGAATGAGAGCCCGGACAAACAGGACAAGCTGCCGAGACAGAGAGGACCATCTGCAGCCAACCATCCACCCCATCCACAAGGATCTGCACCAGAGGACAGGAATTGCCGGCCATCTGTAAGGTACCTCATCGGATGCGTGCACGCCAACGAGCTCAGAACTGGGGGAAGGCCTGCTACTAGTTAGTTAGGTAGGTTCAGCTACAGGCCAAAGGAGGTTTATCCAACTACACCTCCTGTTCAGGACTTGGAAAAGACTTGCTAACACAGTGTATCCATGTGAACCGGTTCACCTCTGAAGAAAGTTTTGTGTCACATGTGCCTTTGTAAAGGGAAATGGTAGAAATCCATCTAAGTTGTAAGCTACGTGCTGTACCACGGGCCCCTGCAGCCGCCACCACACAAAAATTAAATTCCCGTTAGTGCTTACGGTATTAAAAGGTAAGGGTTATCGGCCTTTCCGAACCCTACGGTTAGGTAAAGTTCCCAAAGCATCCAGAGGATACACTCCTGGCGGCGCGTTTTTGCAGCACAGTGGCCCAAATATGTATTTTATATCTGTTTTTTGGGGATCTGTTCACTATCTTGGTTCCAGAAAGTTCATAAAACAACCTGCTGTTGAGCCGGTGTTGGAGTCGTGTTGTTTGTCCGTGACTTCGCTGTATTCTGGTAAACCTGCCCTCGGTACTCGGCTTACAGTTTTCTGAGAGCTGCTGTTCAGTGGCGTCAGGGAGATTTAAGCTGGCAGCTTCACTGACTAAAATGGCGCCAAAACTCCTCCTCGTTCAGACTAAGGATGCTCCTCCACCCTTGCCCCCATCGCCCATTCTTTCCCCCGGACTGGTTTGCGGGAGATGTACTCGACGGTCTGTTATTTTAGATATGAAAACGGTCAGAGGGAGACGTTTTTTCCCCTCGGGGAATTGGAGGGGCTTCGACCTGAGGAGAGATCCCTGGGAGCCGTAATCCAATAATCCTGAATCAGGACCTCATCCTCAGATTTCCCTGCGGCCTAAAAAGGTGGGGAGGCCTAAGGGGGGGGTACTGTAACGGGTTGCGCCACGGTCCGTGGTTCGGACCGCGGTCGCACCCGCGTTCCCCGCGGCGGGTCCCCGGTGGGGACGGGGGGCCCCGCGGACCGCACTACCGGTCGTGGCGCCACCCGTCCCATCCACTCACCTGGTCCTCATCCCCTGCCGGCCGGAATGCGCGTGCGGGGCCCCCTACGCGTGCGCGTTCACGACATTTAAAGGGACAGTGCGCCGGTAATTGGTAATTCCCGGGCGCTGTCCCTATATAAGTTTTGCACCCACGTCACGTCCCTGCTGGATCAATGTTGCCTCGTGCCTTAGCTAAAGCGTTCCCTAAGTGTGTTCTCGCCCTACCGTGTACCAGACCTCTTGCTACGTTTTCCCGACTCCGAACCTCTGCCGCCTGCCCTGACCTTCCTGCCTGTCCACGACTCCGAACCATTGCCGCCTGCCCTGACCTTCTGCCTGCCCACGACTATGATTCCCGGACTACGCTTCTGTACCTCACTGCACCTCGGCCGCCACCGCAAGCAAGTCCATCCCGCTTTGCGGCGGGCTCTGGTGAAAACCGGGGGCTACTTAGATTCCGTTCCCTGGTGTGGCTTAACTATCATCGCTTGCGTGGTCCGGCGGATCCACTACCCACCCGTTACAGTTAGATCCAGCCATGGACCCGCCAAGGTGCCCCTGCCAAGCATCGCGGATCTTACGACGTTGGTTTGCCCAGCAGTCGCAGCAAATCGCACAACAGGCACAGCAGTTGGGCCAGCTCTCCCGCCATGAGTGTCAGCTCCGTCATCCCAGCAACAGTCCTCCACCTGCGGCCCCGTCGGTGACTCCGTCTACGCATCGTTCCTTTGGCACCGTGGGACCCAAGCTTCGGCTCCCCCCTTACCCATCAGCTTTGCCGGGGATCCCAAGCCTCTGCCGGGGTTCATTACCCAGTGCTCTATGCACATAGAACTGATGGCGGATCAGTTTCCTTTCAGAGAGGTCTAAGGTGGCCTTCATGGTGACCTACTATCTGGGAAGGCCCTGGCTTGGGCAACTCCTCTCTGGGACAGGAACGACTCTGTACTGGCGGATCTACAGTCCCTTCCTCCAGAATTCCGCACCATCTTCGAGGAGCCGCACTGCTTCCTCTGCTGAGACCCGCCCTCTTGAACCTTCGTCAAGGCGACTCCTCGTGGGTGACTATGCGGTCCAATTCCATACCCCTGGCTTCGGAGCTCATGTGGAATAAATGCTGCCCTCTGTGCCACTTTAAAAAAGGGGCCCCTGTCCAGCCGGGTTAAAGACGTTTTTGGCAGCAAAAAGACCTCCCATCCTCCCTGAGTGAACTAATTCATCTAGCAACCCTTATTGATGTAAGGTTCGCAGAGAGGCAGGAGGACTGCGTCAGGAAAGAGACACTGCCCCCCCGTCGCGGTTTCATCGGGCCCCGGTTTTTAGCACCTCCTTTAAACTGTCCCTCAAGCCTCTGAGGTGGAACGCATGCAAGTGGACCGGGCCCAGTTATCGAGCAGAGCTGAACCGTCACCGAACCGAGAAGCTAGTCTCAAACTTGCGCCAGCCCGGACCATTTCCGCAGAACTGTCCGCTACGTCCCCACGTCCGGGAAACGCTCACACCTAGGAGCCGTAGGAAGGCGGTCCTAGGTGCATTCCTCCTCTCCACGTTTGATGATGCCATGGAGGGGGACATCTGATGCTGGTTCTTTGTTCCGGAGTTCTGCCTTCCTGGATTCGGGTCCCGCAGAACTTCATCTTAGCCTCATTGGTAACCCGGTTCCGCATACCGTAGTCCGGCTGGAGAAGCCGCTGCTTTTATCTTCGGTCAGTGGGGAGCTCCTCCGTGACCCCATCCAAATACATAACCCGGCCAGTGACACTCCCCTGTGGGGGGTCTGCATAAGGGGAAGATCACGTTCCACGTTCTGTCCCGTGCTTCCCCCGGCGATCCTCTTGGGGCTTCCCTGGCTGCAACTCACCCCCTAGCTTGATTGGAAGACAGGCGAAGTCCTGCGTTGGGGACCAAGAATGCCAGAACTGTTGCTTGGAGGTGCCACGCCCGGTGCCTACCACTTCTCCGCCTCCGCTCGTCAAGCCGTTGCCAGGCCTGCCGGCTGAGTACCAGGAAATTTGGGATGTATTCTCCGAGAAAGAGGCTGAATCACTTCCCCACATCGGCCTTACGACCGTCCTTTTTGACCTCCTGCCAGGAACCAGTCCACCCCGGGGGAGGGTCTACCCGCTGTCCGTGCCAGAAAACTCAGGCCTGTCACCTACATTCGGGAAAAATCTGCAAAAGGAAATTTATTCATAAGTCCTCCTCCCCAGCCGAACCGGGTTTTTCTTCGTGCAGAAAAAAGGATGGTTTCCCTCCGTCCGTGTATAGACTACAGGGTCTAAATAAGATCACCGTAAAAAACCGCAACCCCTCCCACTGATCTCAGAGCTTTTTGACCGTCTCAGGGGGCTAATGTTTTCCAAGTTGGATCTGCGAGGAGCCTATAACCTCATCCGAATTTGGGAGGGGGGTGAGTGGAAGACGGCGTTTAATACCCGAGATGGACATTTTGAGTATCTCGTGATGCCCTTTGGGCTCTGTAATGCTCCAAACGGTGTTCCAAGAACTCGTCAATGATGTCCCTTTCCGGGGTCTCTTGTACACCTGTGCATAGTGTAAACCCAGATGAAATCCCCGATTTTCTCCTCTGATCGTCGGGCTCACCGGGCTCAAGTACGCCAGTTCTGCAACGTCTGCCAGCAACCGATTGTACGCCAAGCTGGAGAAATGCTTATTCCATCGGGCCAGCCTACCTTTCCTCGGCTACATAGTCCCCGGCTGAAGGCCTAAAAATGGACCCAGCAAAACTGTCCCGCGGTAGCAGTGGCCCCGTCCTGTTGGCTTTCGGCAATACAAACGCTTCCTGGGGTTCGCGAACTATTACCGGCAATTTATTCCCCACTTCTCCACCTTGGTGGGTCCTATCGTGCCCTTACAGAAGAATGCAAACCCGAGAGGCTTGCCTCCGGAGGGCCCAGAAGGCGTTTGTGGATCTAAAGACGGCCTTCTCCACAGCTCCTGTCTTGGTCCCGGCCTGATTACGAGAGGCCTTCTCCTTGGAGGTGGATGCCTCTTCCGTGGGGACAGGGGCGGTCCTCACGCAGAGAAGCTCCAAAGGCAAGGTTCCCCACATGTGGGTTCTTCTCTAAGAACCTTTTCATCCGGCGAGCGAAACTTATTGCCATTGGGGGCCGGGAACTCTTGGCCATCAAGTTGGCCCTAGAGGAGTGGCGACACCTGCTGGGGGGGCTCGTCATCCAATCAACATCTTACCGGGCCACAAAAAATTTGGTTGTATCTTCAGACGCCCAACGTCTAAACCTCGCCAAGCCCGGGGTCTCTTTTTTTCTCACGGTTTGACTTTCATATACATTTCCCCCGGGCCCGCTGAGAAGAACGTCAAGGCGGATGCCCTCTCTCGTGCCTCGGACGTGGTCGGGGAAGAACCCGTGTCACAACACATCATTTCCCCTGAACGGTTGGTTTACGTGGCTCCCGCAGGTTCTCCAAAACATCCCTACGGGCAAGAAAGTACGTGCCGCCGGCACTCAGGAGGAAGATTTTTTGGGGTGGGGGCATAGCTCCTTGGTGGCTGGTCAAACCCGGAGCTCGGAAGTCTTAGTTTCATATTTTTATAGTTTCATAGTTTTGTAAGGCTAAAAAAAGAAAGTCGTCCATCAAGTTCAGCCTGTTGTGCTAAGGTGTTTTATCCAGAGGGAAAGGGAAAAACCCCCAATGAGGTAGAAAACCAATTGTCCCATTTTAGGGAAAAATTCCTTCCTGACTCCAATTTTGGCAATCAGAAAAAATCCCTGGATCAATGACCCCTCTCCTGATCCTAGTCACTATAACTTGTTATATTATTACGCTCCAGGAATGCATCCAATCCCTTTTGAACTCGGTATTGAATTCACCATGACCAAGTCCCTCTGGCAGAGAATTCCATAGTCTCACTGCTCTTACAGTAAAGAATCCCTTTCTATGTTATGTAGAAACTTTCGTTCCTCAAGACGTAAAGGATGCCCCCTTGTTCTAGATACAGCCCTGTGTATAAATAAATCTTGAGAGAGATCTCTATATTGACCTTTGATGTATTTAAACATATTTATTATGTCCCCCCGAAGCCTTCTTTTCTCTAAACTAAATAACCCTAATCTTGCCAATCTTTCTGTGTACTGTAGTCCACCCAGTCCTTTATTATTTTTTGTTGCCCGCCTTTGTACCTGTTCAAGCTCTACAATGTCTTTCCTGTGCACTGGTGCCCAAAACTGTACACAATATTCCATGTGTGGTCTAACCAGTGACTTGGTATAATGGGAGAATAATGTTCTCATCATGTGCATCTATGCCCCTTTTAATGCACCCCATGATCCTATTTGTTTTGGCTGCTGCTGCCTGACACTGGCTGCTACAATTAAGTTTACTGTCCACCAGGATTCCCAAGTCCTTCTCCATGTCACTTTTACCCAGTGTTTTTCCATTTAACATGTAATCATGTAATGGATTTCTCTTCCCCATGTGCATAACCTTGCATTTATCAGTGTAAAACCTCAATCTGCCATTTCCCTGCCCAGGCCTCCAACTTATCCAGATCCCTTTGTAATAACATATTATCCTCTATTGTGTTGATTACTTTACAGAGCTTAGTATCGTCTGCAAAGATCCGATATACTACTGTGTATTCCCTGTGTAAGATCATTAATGAAAATGTTAAAGAGGATAGGCCCAATACTGACCCTTGTGGTACCCCACTAGTAACAGCGATCCAGTCTGAGTATGTACCGTTAATTACTACCCTTTGTTTTCTATCAGTGAGCCAGTTACTTACCCACTTGCACACATTTTCCCCCAGTCCAAGCATTCTCATTTTATTTACCAACCTTTTATGTGGCACCGTATCAAATGCTTTAGAAAAATCTAGATATATGACATCCAGTGCCTCACCCCGATCCAGTCTAGCACTGACCTCCTCATAGAAGCTGATGAGATTAGTCTGACAGGACCGATCCTTCATGAACCCGTGCTGGAACGGCGTAACATTATTTTCAGTGAGATACTCCAGGATAGCATCTCTGAGAAAACCTTCAAACATTTTACCTACAACAGAGGTTAAGCTTACTGGCCTATAGTTTCCTGGATCACTTTTTGACCCCTTTTTGAATATTGGCACCACTTTTGCTATGCGCCAATCCTTTGGGACATACCCCGTTATTAGACAGTCCATGATTATTAAGAATAGGGGCCTATCTTTGACATCATTTAAACCCTTCTGGAACGGGGGGTGTATCCATCTGACCTGGGGTTTTTGCAATTTAATCCCAAAGAGGGAGCTGCACTTCCCCGGGGAAAACAAAAACTTTTAAATTGGGGTTTACACATCCCGAAACCGGGAAAGGTCACCTCCTGGTAAATACAGTGGAAAAAAAATTTTTTAATCCCTTTTGGCTTTTTTCCCTCACGCCCCTACGCCCCTCCCCCTCAAAATTTTTTAAAGGGGCCACATTTTCCTTTTAATCTTTTTAATTTTTAAAGTTAAAAAAAAATTATCATTATCTCGCGGCAAAACTGGTTTGCCACTCTAGCACCCAAGCAGGCCCCTACAACCCCGCCTGTGTCACTTTGCCGAACAAGGTCCCCCCCACACTGGCTGGGCCTCGCTCCTTCTCCACCCGAAATCCCGGGAAAACCCACATAGCTATCCCTTCGTCAGATTTTCCACTCCCTCTGGGAATACGTCCATCTGGGGGGACAGCCGGTTCTCTAGTGTCCCACTTTGTGTTTTGCCGCCGTTGCCCCCCCAAATTGGGGCTAGTCTTTTCTTTCCGGCATTTTTTCCGGCTTCATTCTGCCCTCACACATTGTCCCGACCGCGGGTTCAATTTTTTTCCCCCGTTTTTGGCTGCTTGTGCTCCCACAAAAGTCAAGTTGGACTTTTAATCGGCCCTATCACCCTTAGTCCAAGGGGCAGGGGGGAGAGGTAACCAATTCGGGGAAAAACCTGCTCATTTTTTGGCCCGGACTCAGACAAACGGCCCGAGCCCCCGTGGGCCGAATTTGCTTTAAAACCATCGGACTCGGGCGCCGGCGCCCCTCCCCGTTCTTTGAAAACTATGCCGCCACCCCCACCCCCCCCCCTTCCCCTCCTCCAAACCCGGGATGCCCGCTGTCAACGACCGGGGTTCGGATATCAAGGCCATCTGGCAGGAACGCGACTTTCTCTACTTCGGGGGCCTCCGCCCGTATGAAGTCTCAGGCAAACAAAAGGAGAAGACCTGCCCCGACGTTTCTTCCTGGGACCAATTTTGGGCTCTCTTCAAGATATGTGCGCCTGAAGGTCCCTAGTCTTAAATTGGGCCCTCGCTTCCTCGGACCCTTCAAGGTTCTTCGGCAGTTGAACCCTGTGACACACAAGCTCTGTTTGCCTCCATCTTTCCGGATCCACGATGCATTTCATGTTCCCCCTTAAGCCTCTGGTGCTGAACCGGTTCCTCAGAAGAATGTGACGCCTTCCCAGTAGCCGAATCCACTGAAAACTTCGAGGTAAAGGACATTTTAGATATGAAAACGGTCAGAGGGAGACTTTTTTCTTCCTCGTGGATTGGAGGGGCTTCGGACCTGAGGAGAGATCCTGGGAGCCGTAATCCAATATCCTAAAATCGGGACCCATCCCTCAGATTTCTGCGGCCAAAAAAAGGTGGGAGGCCTAAGGGGGGGGGTACTGTAACGGGTTGCGCCGCGGTCCGTTGTTCGACCGCGGCCCGCACCCGCGTTCCCCGCGGCGGGTCCCCGGGCGGGGACGGGGGCCCCGCGGACCGCACTGCCGGTCGGGGCGCCACCCGTCCCATCCACTCACCTGGCCTCGCCCCCCGTCCGGTCCTCGTCCCCTTTGCCGGGCCCGAATGCGCGGGGCGCGCCCCCTAGCGCGTGCGCGTTCATGTAAAATTTAAAAGGGACAGTGCGCCGGTAATTTGGGGAATTCCGGGCGCTGTCCCATAAAAGTTTTGCACCCACGTCACTTCCCTGCTGGGTCTATGTTGCCTCGTGCCTTAGCTAAAGCGTTCCCTAAGTGTGTTCTTTCCCGCCCTAACCGTGTACCAGACCTTCTTGCTACGTTTTCCCCCCACTCCGAACCTCTGCCGCCTGCCCTGACCTTCCTGCCTGTCCACACCCGAACCATTGCAGTCTGCCCTGACCTTCTGCCTGCCCACGACTACGATTCCCGGACTACGCTTCTGTACCTCGCTGCACCTCGGCCGCCACCGCAAGCAAGTCCATCCCGCTTTGCGGCGGGCTCTGGTGAAAACCGGGGGCTACTTAGATTCCGTTCCCTGGCGTGGCTTAACTATCATCGCTTGCGGTGGTACGGCGGATCCACTACCCAGCCGTTACAGCGCCTCACACACCACATGGTCCTTGGCGCTCCCTGCTCCTCTCGGAACGGCTGTCACGCCTTCTCCCTGCACTCTGCCTGCAGGCTCACCGATTCCCACTGCGTCCTCTGTACCTCCGGTGAGTCGCTGTGCACAGCTATGATTGGCGGGTATATTGGCCGCTTTATGGAGCGGGTGTTCAGGAGCTCGCACACTGCGCTCACAACTCCATGGTGCCAGAACCAGTAGTCCTTAATTCTATTTTTTAGCAAGTCCTTTCCTGTGACAACCTCTGTACAAACTCCACATAAGGTGATAGTGGGGAGGTATGGGGTGATAGGTGCGGTCGGGGGGGGAAAGGTTAATGGGGGTGAAGGTGCACAAGGTTTGTGGTAGGTGGAGTGATAGGTGGAGGTCAAAGGACTATGGGGTATTAGGCTGAGAGGTTATAGAATTATGGGGGTTGTATTTTGGTTGTTTGGCACTGGGATGCATAACACCAATGTGGGGAAGGGGTAATGAGAGTACAGAGCACACCTTACAGTCCTCATTGGGGAAGGGTAATAGAACCATTCCTTTTAGAGTATTGTGCTGTGGATGTAGACTGTACCACCCAGAATCATATTGTGTAGGTTGAACTCCATATCCATTAAATAGTTAAATAGGGCTGATGTTGTGGAGCGTTTATTTAAATAAAAGTTTTTTTGTGCAATTTGTTCTGTTTAATTCCAGTGCTAGTAATGGAGGTGTCTGACATATTCATCTCCATTACTACTGCTTGGGCTTGGTGTTCGTATGCAGTGCTTTTTTGTAATCCGAAGGCTGGCACTAACCCCATGTCACTATTTACCTAGTAGTCAGCACACCAGGGTTACTGGGAAGAGCTGGTAACTGACCCTCTAATGTGATGGTTAGCTTTTGGGGCGGCTGTGAGCTGCGATTTTTTTGAATGTGAAGGACCAGTATCAATGGACTTTCCCAGTCTGATACATCAACTGCAGCTGTCGGTTTTACCTTGTGGCGTTATGGAGGTATCTGACAGAAGCCTCTCCATTATTATCGCTGGGGCTTGGCATCAGCCCCAGCGATAATAATGGAGAGGCTTCTGTCAGATATCTCCATCAGTATCACTGGAATTATGTGGGGGAAAAACCCACACACAAATTGCATAGGTAAACAGAATAAACACTCCCTGACACCAGCCCTCTTTAACCATTATATCAGTTATTCGGTTATTCCGATGTAGTCAACCAAATCTGAAATAGTCCAAATGGGAACTTGTAATTAAATAAACATTACACACATACATAGGCTGGATAGCCTATTCAGCATCCAGGAAAGCTGGGTAACACCCATCACCCACAGGTAACATCCAACTTTCCATGATAGGAAAACTGAGTGTCACCTTTGAGGGATGGAGCGTCACCCTGCTTTCCTGGATGCTGAATAGGCAATTGCCATAGGCAACTGCCAGAGTCTGTCTCCTGCAACCTGAGACAGCCAGATACAGACCACAGGGGGCAGGAGCAAGGGACAGGAGACAAGGGGGCAACTTCTATCCCCTGCAGCCACTGGAGACAGACCGCAATCCTTACACACATTTACACACACATACAAGTACCCCCTCACATGCATACATACAGACACACAAGTACCTCCTCCACACTCACACAAGTACCCCCTAACACTCCTCCATCACATGCACACAAGTACCCCCCAAAGACCCTTCCATCACATGCACACAAGTACCCCCCATACACATACACCGTATCCCCCACACCCACATAAGCCCCCCCCCCCGACACACACACAATTAAATTCCCTGTTAGGCCATACAGACCTCATCGTCCCGTCCATGTGTTCAGCCGGAGATGTGCACTTTGTCTCATGATGATCTGGTTATAGCCATGATGAGATCATCATTATCCTCCATGTGGGGGGGGGTTAGACCTTTGTGTGCAGCCAAGATAGAAGCGAGACAGGCGGCGAATGAACACAGCTTGTGAGGCGCCATAGAGACAAATCCAGGGCCCTACACATACTCAGAGTCTGGATTAAGGCCAGGGTAGGATCTAGAAATCTGGTTCCTGCTCTCCCAACATATATATAACGTGTGTGTAGCCGTTTTGACATATCGCATTTCATGTGTGGAAAGATCCCATCCACCCCCAGGAGAGACAATCAGCATGTATGGGTGTACGTGATCTGCAAGTATGGATTTTTACTAAAATCATGGGAGAATGCCTTGGACATGAGTGAGTGGCCCAACATACTCCCTGAAAACCTTCCCCAAGACAAAAGAATTAAATAACGCTGCCGCCCACCAGCTTTTTTTCTTCAGCGACTAGTTGCATGTTGATTATTCCTCTGATGTGTGCTCACCTTAAACACATGTCCATTTGTTCCATAAAGCAGAAAACGTGACTCATCAGAGAAAACAACCATTTGTCAATCAGCAGCGGTTCAATTCCGATACTGCCAAGAAAACAGGAACTTTTCCTGCTGATGTAGCTTGGTTATTAGAGGTGCAGTGCATCCGTCTGCTCCGGGTCCCCATACACAGTAGGATTAGCAGATGTGCAGTGACATCCATCTCCTCCGGGCCCCATACACAGTAGGGTTAGCAGAGATGCAGTGATGTCTGCTCTGGGGTCCCCCATACACAGTAGGGTTAGCAGAGTGCAGTGACATCTTCTGCTCCAGGTCCCCATACACAGCAGGTTAGCTGAGTGCAGTTGACTTCCGGTCCTGCTCCAGGGCCCATACACAGTAGGGTTAGCAGAGTGCATGAATCCGTCTGCTCTGGGCCCATACATCAGTAAGGTTGAGCAGAGGTGCGTTAACATCCATTCTGCACCGGGGCCCCAAACACCAGTAGGGGTAGCAGAGATGCAGGACTAGGATGAGTGATATTATCGCCAAAAGTTTAAAAACAACATGGTTTTTAGGCTGATCTGAAATTTCCGATCACGCGATAGTTTAGGTGACAATCTTACAGATAATCTATTACGTTTCCTGACATTTTGGCGGCCAGACAATCGGCTCCGAGGATAGAGGGGGGGTGAGGAGGATGTACAACGTCACAACTTTGCGGTGTATGGATCTCATTTCCTGCAAAAATCACGTGACCCCGTTACATCTATGCAACTGCATTGCCTGTTTTAGTCTCATTTTCTCTTTGACACATCACAGCAGTTTAAAACCAATAGCAATTCTAGACATCTCTGAGAGATTCTCTCTAATACAAGAAACCATCCACCTACTGCTTAGAAATAAGAGTTACATTAGAGAATTGCACTTCTTATTTAGTTAGAGAAAGTTTTATTAGATATCTTCTGGTATTTTCAGCCGCGGGGCTGCGGGGGGATGGCTGCGAGGGGGGGAGGCTGCTGGAGGAGAAGCTTTGAACATGAAGGGAGTTATACTGCAGCTCAGTGTGTTCTGTCACCTTGATTTGAAAAAACAATGGTTTTTACCACTATTACCAGCAGACCTCTGATAGGAGGTGAAATTGTCCCTGTGTTTTCAGGTCTATTGCAATCACTGTGTCAGTGTTCCAAAAAAACGGCTTAACTTATCCCTGTAACTTTAAATAGTTTTATTGAAAGTTTCGTGCGTCGTTGCCGCAAAGAGTTTAGTTCAGTTGTACGCAAATTGTGTTATACATATCAATAGTAACTTGCCCCTATTGTCCATTGCTGCGAAGGGCCGCCATATAATCCCTAAAACATTTGTTTAAATACTCTTATTGCATTCCATGCGTCTGTGTTTGGGCTGCATAGAGTTCTTTTTTGGTACGAATATTGTTTATACATATTTTAAAGTAAATTACGCTTGTAGTCAGTGGAGCGAAGGCGCCATTTTATTCAATATAACATTTAAATACTCTTATTGCAGTCCCGTGTTGTCCTGTTTACCGCAAAGAAGCTCATTGTACGCATATTGTTGGTTATACATATTTTTCTAGTAAATTGCGCTTGTGTCAGTGGTTGCGAAGATCGTCATATTGTTAATCCATATCACTTATTAAATATTTCTATTGCACTCAAGCGTCTCAGTTTGGTGCTTAATCGGCATTTGTACAATAGTTTAGCTTGAAAATATATCAATCGGTAGTCCGACTGGGCAGTTGTAAAATCTCATGTGACTGAAGGAAGACACTGTTAGAATTTTGTGTTACAGTTTCCTTCCACCAGACCTTCATTCAACAGGTATTCGATAGAACAATTCTGTTTCTAATCCTAAGTTGGCCGTTTTGGAAATTAGAGAGATTAAGAATATCTGTGATCTGCCATCTTTGCAAGTACGTTTCTCAAGAAGAGCAGTGAAAAACGTCTTCTATACCTTTTACATTTTTTATCTTTCTGAACATGGAGCGAAGTACATGTGGTAAGCGCCCAAAGAGGGTGTAGACAAGGTAGGTTAGAGGTACAAGAGAAGGTGCATCCGTTCCATTGCTGGCGACAACATACAAGCCAGAGGATTCGTCGGTTGCAGATGTCCAGTCTGTCCCATCCGCTGGGGTCGTTGCCCAGTGAATCTCAGTGACGTAACAGCAATCGCCAATCTGTCTTCAGTGGTTTAACGCAACCTGCATCTAGCAGTCTTTACCTCCTCGTCCTCCCAGTCCACGGCCACAAATGTCTCATCCTCGTCAGCCATCTGTCCAACATGAAGCGAAGGCAGGCCCAAATGTCAAACTCATTCCCACCACACTCGGATAATCCAATTTCTGAGACTTCCTTTTGATGACACAATGCAGTTGTGGTCAGAAGGCATTTCAAAAGATTCAAGATGCCAAAGAGGATGATTTTGTCTGCTCTGACGCCCCAGTTACTAATGCCATCAGATGGAGGAGAAAAGAAGCCGTCAATCTCAAAATCCTGGGTGGTTGGCAAACGCCTTGCAGTGCCTAGTTGCTTGTAGCCCGCTGCTCCAGGATGTAGAATGGTCGGGACAAGTGAATTCACCTTGTGTTGATGATTACATGATAATGAAGACTACATGCGGATCCAATAGTTGTCTATTCAGCAGAAATTTGCTTGCGAGCGCTTCATCACTGGAAGATGGAGTTAGAAACGATGGGATAGTAGTCAAGTTGTACGGGTCCCCACCCAAAAAGGGAGAGGGCCTATCACACAAGTCCGCTTGAGATTATTCCGCCAACCATGATCAGTTGCGTAGGAAACACCAAGTGCTTCCTTTGCTTATCGCAAGCCATTATGTACAGAAAAAGGTCCAGGATCTCTCCTCAAGCCTTGGCCTTTTTCGATCAAGCCTCTGATTCACCCAGCGATGTCATATTCCGCCTTTGCCATAAACGCATCAGTAGAGGGAAGAATCTTAGGTGTTTAACCACCACCAACATGTCTAGTCTAGAGTTGAAATGGAAGGAACACTTGGCGAAAAAAGGCCACACCGGTCCCGGGCTTCCAACCACTGTCTCACCCTCCGTCTCCGCCTCCTCCGCCACTTCCAAGACCAAGCATTCCTCAGTTGCCCATGTCTCTCAGCGTCATGAGCAAGGATCTGCCTCCGCTTCCGCCTCCACCGTCGCTTGAGAACCACCACCACCGCCAGAGACCCATTCTACCCCTTCTCCTTCCACCAGTTTGACCTACAGGCCGTACAGCAGCCAGTCTAGCAGCCACTTTCTGTCTTACCAGTTTGGGAGCAGAAGACACACTTTAACCCAAAGCCATCCAAAGCCAAAAGCCTGAATGGTCGGCATTGCAAGCTTTTGGCCTAGGAATGTTGCCTTTCCATCTGGTGGACAACAGAGGGTGTTTCCGCCACGTCATGGCCCTTGCCTGCCCCCAATACCAGATGCCGAGCAAGCATTTCTTTTCCAGAAATGCCGTCCCTGCCCTGGCCAGCCACGTGTCATCTAAAATCTCCAACTGTCTCCATCTGTCTGCATCTGTGTCCGGCAAAGTCCATCTGACCACCGATACATGGACTAGTAAGCATAGCCAAAGCGGCTATGCTTCCCCCAAGGTCCACTGGTAGCATCATGGGCCCAGAGAAACCAGGCTGTGTTGAAATTAATCTCTCTTGGAGACCGTCAACACACAGGTCAGGACTGTGGAATGGCTCTGCGCAACAAGACCGAGCGCTGCTGGGTGACAAGTAACCTTGTGTCCAGGCAAGGTGGTGTGCGATAACGGTCGAATCTCCTGCCGCCCTAATATCGGTAAGCTGGAGCACATTCCTTCCTGGCACACGTCATTAACCTGGGGGGGGGGGGGGGGGGGGGGGGGGGGGTGGGGAGGGGGGGGGGGGCTCGTCCAGAAATTTCTAAGCGCTACCCGGTCTGGACTGCCTGCTGGAGAAGGCTCTAGTCTGACCTCACATTTCCCGCCGTTCCACACCCGCTTCGTCCGGCTGGCTCATTACAGCCTCATCTCGCCTAGCCTGTCAACCGACTCATTGTTGACATGGCAACACTCTGGAATTCCACCATCCCATGCACCACGATTGTGCCGCAGCGTAATGCCATTACGGCAATAACGAAGTGGCACATGGCCTGACGAGAAGCGGTACGGACTACGGGGAGTTGAGCCACCGAGAGTGGAGGCAGGTGAAAGAGCTCTGCACCATCCTTGCCAGTTTTGAAGAAGCCACCAAAATGGTCAGTGCCGACAATGCCCTTGTGAGCATGACCATGGTGTGATATTAGTTCTGGAACAAGTCTTGGACACTCTGAGTAACAGCAGGTCCCACCAGCGACCCCGGGAGAGCGTACACAGATGCAGACACAGAGCCTTACTCTCCATCGGATCAAGAAGGCCCGACAGTTTCACAACTTAATCGCTCTTTGTTAGGCGGCGGTTCGGAGCCCAGGGCTGGTGCGGGGCGGCGCTTGAGCTCTCGTGTTACAGCGTCTCAGGCAAGTCAGGGCTGTGTTGATGCTGAGGAGGAGAGACGGAGGAGGAGGAGATGTATTGCGTGGCACTGAACGTAACCGAGTGTCCCTGCCATGGAAAGAGGTGCATGGGACTTGAGAGGAGGAGGAAGACAGGAAGATGCATTCTACTATTGCCCCTCGACCACCCGAGGCTTGGGAAATCAGGCTCCATCTCACCCCCCCCCCCCCCCCCCCCCCCCCCCCCCCCCCCCCCCCCCCCCCCCCCCCCCCCCCCCCCCCCCCCCCCCCCCCCCCCCCCCCCCCCCCACCCCCACCCCCCCCCCCCCCCCCCCCCCCCCCCCCCCCCCCCCCCCCCCCCCCCCCCATGGGTGCTGGATGCTCCATTTCCTCCAACATGATCCTCGCATTAAGGCCATCAAAATGAACAACAGTTACTGGGTGGCCACCCTCCTCGATCCCCGTTGCAAAGCGAAGCACAGCACTTTCCTTCCACCCACCCAAATTGAGAGCAGAATGCAGGAATTTGAGAGCGTGCTCATTGATCAACTGGAGACTTCTGTTGCGTCCGCTTCACGTTCTTCTAATGTCACGGTGGAACATCGTCGGCAACGTGAAATCAATAGAGTGGTAAGTAGCCGTAGCAGCAGTAGCATGCATTGTGGCAGAAGCCTAATGGGTGACCTCTCAAGCGGCCAATCCGGATTTACCACCATCAGCAAATGGCCCCCGATAATTGCAGGCACACAATACAAAAAAACCAACTATAAAAGAACCTGTTTTAATAATCCATTATAGCAGATTTATCACTACTACCTACAAACACATACTAATTTTAGATATGTTACTTTACATAATGTTTTAGGGTATATCCAAATTTTAATGGTTTTTAAACGTTATTAGCGTTTCATCTGCCCATGGGCACAGCGTATATTGATGAGCTGGTTAATGGAGGAGCTTTACAGAAAAACGCATTGGTTTTCCACCGAAAAATTGGATCTTTTTATTTTCATAACTACAAAGAAATAAAAATCCTAGGGGTCAGTGAAAGAACCTAAAAAAAAACTTTTAATAATCCCTATTAAAATACAGAGGTTTTATAAAGCTACTCCCTCCCAAAACCAACTATATAGACAAGTACGATTAAGTTTATATTAGTATGTGTTTGGTAGGTAGTAGCTGATAAGCATCTGTATTATTAAAAGTTATTTTTTAGGTATCTTTCATCTGTACCCATAGGCATTTCAATTCTTTGTAGTTATTGATATTTTTGTACTGTTAATGTCGGGTTAGTTTTATCTATTAGATGTCTCCTATACTATCTTTAGGAGTATAGGAGTTCTTCCCTCGTTTGACTTTCATCAAGATGAATCAGGCGTGGATCTCTGATTATGTTGTGGCCCTAGTTGCTGGGGTCACCGATTAGTTGCCAGTCTACCTCTCATTCCTCTTCCAAAAGAAATGGTCCTCTTGAAATTTATTTTTTTTAAATGATCATTTCTTACTGCAATTTTTATTCTGAGTGCCCAAAAGATAATTTTGCTAGTTGCATTTCTTCCTCACAATTTTTAACAGTGGCTGAGAGGTCATTTTTATAATTTTTGGGGTCATGATGCTGTGAAATTCAGCTATAATCCAGGTCCTTTGGTACAGAAATGTGGGTTTCTAAGTGGCATTTCTTCCTCATAATTTTTAACAGTGGCTGAGAGGCCAATTTTTTAATTTTTGGGGGCATGGTGCTGTGACATACAGCTATACTACAGGTCCTATTGTAAAAAAAAATTCTAACAGACATTTGTTCTTCACAATTGTCAACAGTGGCCAAAGGGTCATGTTTTGAATTTTTGGGGTCATGAAGCTGTCAAAAACAGGAATAGGTCCACTGTTAATGGACACATATTGCAAAGTGACTTGTTTTTGCAAGAAGTTTAAAATAAAAAGCTATCCCTGTAGTGAGACAACCTCTTTAATACGATTGAAAAACTGAGAAACAAATACGTGGTGGGATTCCATCCTATTTTAAAAATGTGTTTTCTAGAATTAAACTACTAAAAAACTTGCATTCACAAAATAGCTGATACAAATATTCCTCTGAATTGTACAAGGGAGGTACAGGAAAACTTGAACAGATGTAGGTTATTCAGAGGACATGGTGTATGGAGCACATTCACCACCCCAAGAACAGAGACAATTTCCTCCGGGACGTTGAGTAAAACGAGAAAAAGAAAGCCAAGAAAAAGGGCGTCAACCACCAGAATTTAAAAGTGAAGCTCAATTGGTCCGCACTCATTGGAGG
>JAODAL010066462.1:0-17748 GCA_025379985.1 Phyllomedusa bahiana | reverse complement strand
TGATGAATAGCAAAAAACAACCAATAGACAAGGCTGCCTTCTATACACAGCGCCAAACTGTCCATAGGTCATGTCTGGTATTGCAGCTCAACCATATTCACTTCAATGGAGTTGAACTGCAGTACCAAAAACAACCTACAGATAGGTGTGGCGCTCTACCTTAACAGGAAAACATGGCTGCCTTCTTTAAAGAACAGCGCCACATGTGGGCTCAGGTTGTGTCTGGTATTGCAGCTCAACCATATTCACGTCAATGGAGTTGAACTGCAGTACCAAAAACAACCTACAGATAGGTGTGGCGCTCTTCCTTAACAGGAAAACATGGCTGCCTTCTTTAAAGAACAGCGCCACATGTGGGCTTAGGTTGTGTTTGCTATTGCAGCTCAGACCCATTCACTTAAATGGCGCTGAGCTGCAATACCAGAAACAACCTAAAGACAGGTGTGGCGCTCTTCCATGATGGGAAAAGATGGCTGCTTTCTTCAAGGGACAGCACCACACCTTCCCTTAGGTTGTCTCTGGTATTGCAGCTCAGCGCCATTTACTTTACTAGAGTTGAGCCGCAGTACCAGAAACAATGTGTAGACAGGTGTAGTGCTGTTCCTTAAAGAGAAAACATGGCTGTCTTTGATACACAGCGCCACATAGGTCCTCAGATTGTGTCTGGTATTGCAGCTCATGCCCATTCACTTCTATGGCGTTGAGCTGCAATACCAGAAATAACCCGATAGCAGGTGTGGCGCTGTTTCTTAAAGGGGAAACAGGGCTGCCTACCATACACAGTGCCGCACTTGTTCACAGGTTGTGTGTGGTATTGCAGCTCAGCTCAATTCACTTCAATGTAGGTGAAAAAAGGCTGCCTTCTTCAAGGAACAGCGCCACATCTGTCCATAGGTCACATCTGGTATTGCAGCTCAGCCACACTCACTTCAATGCAGTTCAACTGCAGTACCAGAGACAACCCAATGGGCAGTTGTGCTGTTGTTTCTTAAATGGGAAACGAGGCCGCCTTCGTCATGGAACAGCGCCACACGTGGGCTCAGGTTGTGTCTGGTATTGCAGCTCAGACCCATTCACTTTAATGGAGGTGAGCTGCAGTACCAGAAACAACCTATAGCCAAGTGTGGCGCTGTTTCTTAAATGGGAAATACGGCTGCCTACCATACACAGTGCCACACTTGTCCACAGGTTGTGTCTTAAATGGAAAACAAAGGCTGCTTTTGTCAAGGAACAGCGCCACACGTGGGCTCAGGTTGTGTCTGGTATTGCAGCTCAGACCCATTGACTTTAATTAAGGTGAACTGCAGTACCAGAAGCAACCTATAGCCAGGTGTGGCGCTGTTTCTTAAAGGCGAAACAAGGCTGAATTCCTTACACAGTGCCACACTTGTCCACAGGTTGTGTCTGGTATTGCAGCTCAGCTCCATTCACTTCAGTGTAGATGAGCTGCAAAACCAAAAACAACTTATAGAGAGGTGTTGCGCTGTTCCTTAATGGGAAAACTTTGGCGGCCTTTTTTAAAAGGGAAAACGGGCCCCACACCGGCCCTCGGTTGGTCTGGTATTGCAGTACAACCCCATTCACTTTAGTTGAACTACAATACCAGAAACACTGTATATATTGATAGAAATATTCCAATTTGGCTGAAAATGTTAGGGGTTTTTTGCATTTTTTTATTACAGAAACTAATTCCGGGGGAAAATTTGTACCATGTAGCCTGGGGCCAAACCGCGTCCCCAACATTGACAAAGTGGGAAAAGGAGAAAGAGGATGAAATTTTAAGGGCCCCAAAAAATGAGGAAAGGAACCCCCCTTGGCCCCGGGGGTCCCCCCAAACTCATGGCCCACTCCCCCCATAAATTTTGTAGCACAACAGCCATTTGCAAAAAATTCCCAAAAATACTGATAGAAATTTCATGAAAATTTTCCCTGTGCCCCAGTCTTTCCAAAACAGTTTCCCCGGATCCCAAAGGAACCCCCCAACGGTTTTTGGGAGGGGGAAAGAATAAGGACGTTGCGTGAAAGGATACGGAGGGAACTGGAGGAGGAAATGGAGGAACTCCGGCGGAGCTGGAAGGTGGAGTTACGGGGCCCGGGGTGGGGAAAACCTGTCAGGAGACCCGGGAAACGGGGGGGAGGAGGGAGCGGAGGGGGGAAAGAAACGGGCAGTAAAGGGAAGGGGGAAAGAGGTGAGAGAGGGGGGTTTGCAAAACAAAGGGCCCCAGAGGGCCACAGTCCATGAAAAAATTGCCACTTATTTTTCCTATACTGCGCCACATCTGTCTACAGGTTGTATGTGGTATTGCAGGTCACTCCCATTCACTTGCATGACTGTGGAGGAAACTTTTTTTTTTAATTAAAGAAGGGCCCTAAATCACAGGGGCCCCTATATTATAAGAAAGCAGCAGGGGTGAAAAGCACCCCAGGGGCAAAAAAACCTTCAAGGGAAAAAATCGGGGACTTGGAAAAAAATTCACAAAAGAGGGCCCCCATTGAAAGGCTGCCGTACATTTCCGAAAAGCAAAAAGGCAAGGGGGGCCACTAAAGAGCCCCGAGGTCCCCGCACAACCCCACTGAAAATTGCACTTTCAACAACAGGGATTGGATGGGAAAAAAATTCAAAACCCAAAATCCCCCTTTTGGCCCCCCGGGAAATTTTGGGCAGAAACACAGATCTCAGGGGAAAGGTAGTTGGAGGGGGGGACCAGGAAAAGGGGGGTTGGAAAAATCCAGGGGTGTGACCAAGAAGAAGCTCAGGGGGGGGGAAAAAAAAGTCTGGGTGACCAAGAAGTAGCTGGGGGGTGTTTGGATCAAGAAGAAGTGGGGGGTTTTGGGGCCCAAAAAAGAAGCTAAAAGGGGTTGCCCCAAGAAGTAGCTCAGGGGGGAATCAAAAAAAGAAGCTCAGGGGGGGGAACCCGGAAAGAGCTCAAAATTGTGACAAAAAGAAGCTCAGAGGTGTGACCAAAGAAAGCCAGGGGTGTAAATCAAAAAAGAAGCTCAGAGGTTGGCCCAAAGGAAAAAGCTAAAGGGGGTGGGACCCAAGAAGAAGCCCCAGGGGTGTGACCAGGAAGAGCCCCCGGGGTGTGATCGGAAGAACCCCGGGGGTTGGGCCCGGAAAATTAGCCCAGGGGGGGTGATCAAGAAAAGCTCAGGGGTGTGAACAGGAAGTAGCTCAGGGGCGTGACCAGAAAGTAGCTCAGGGGTGTGATCAAGAAGAAGCTGAGGGGTGTGGCCAAGAAAAAGCTCAGGGGCCCATCATGCAAAAACCCATAAAAATTAGATATTTGTTTCCTATAAATATGTATTTCACAGATCCCCTTGTAAAAGGGGAAAGCTCGGGGATGTAAAACAGGAAGTGGTCGGGGGTTTTGACCAAAAGAAGCCCCGGGGTTTTAAACCCGAAAGAGGTCTTTGTGTACAGAACCCTGCCCATCATACTCATAAATAATATATATTAGATACTGATCCTTTAAATATGTATTTCAGGGGAAAACCTGTAAAGGGAAGTCGGGGCGGGTGCCCAAAAAAGAAGCTCAGGGGTGTGGCCAGGAAAAAAGTCCTTGTGTAAAACCCTCCCCCCATCATATTAAAAAATACTATTATTGGGAAACTGATTCTAAAAAATAGGTTTTCCAACAGCTTAGAAAAAGCTCACGGTTGCCAGAAAGAAGTCAGGGGGGTGGGGGGCCCCGAAAGAAGCTCAGAGGTGGACCAAAAGAAGCCCGTGGTGGGGACCAAAAAGAAGTCAGAGGTGTGCCCAGAAAAAGTAGGGGGTGCCCGAAAAAAAAAAAGCCGGGGGTGTGACCAAAAGAACTCGGGGGTTTGGGGAACCAGAAAGAATTTGGGGGGATGGGGCCAAAAGGGGAACCCTTTTGTGTACACGCTCCTTTCCCCCTCCCAATTTAATTTTAAATTTCCCTTTAGATAAAAGCGGGGAAAAAAAAATGGGAAACTGGGGGGTTTTGGCCCTAAAGGGAAGCCTCATTTATATGCCCCTTCCCCCCATACCAAGGGACACTTCATGAAATTAAAAAAAGGTCTATTTAAAATTTTTTATTTGGAAGGGGAAAGCTGGGGGGTTTTGGGGCCAAAAGGGAAAACCTTTGTTACACGCTCTTTTCCCTTTCCAAACCCAATTAACTTGAATAATATTAGAGGCATAGCTGAAAGAAAGAGGAAACACAGGGGTGTGACCTGAAGGAAGACCTCATGTATATGCCCCTTCCCACCATACCAATGACACTTCATGTTAGATATAGAACATATAAAGGTCTATTCTACAGAGCTCAGTGCAAGAGGGAGTTGGGGGCCCTTTACCAGGGGAAGGGGAAAGCTTCATTTTTAGATAAAGATTTTATAAAGGTCTTTTTCCAAAAAAACTCGTTTGGAAAGAGACCCCAGGGGTGTTCCTAGGAGGAAGACCTCATATTACAAGTCCCTGCCCACTAGACCAATGTTTTATTTTATAAAGATGGGGCGCCCTTTTTAAGGTTTAAATTTTACTGATCCCAGTGGGAGAGGAAACTCGGGGGTGTGCCCAGGAAGAAGACCTCATGTACTCACCTACTTTTTTATTAGATAAAGATGCTACAAAGCCTTTTGCCCTTCATACATGATGTGGTTATCACCTGTTTCTGGTCATGTGGTGAGGATCTCATGGTTGGTCCAGGACAGAATCAGATATAAACCCCCCTGTCCTTAATCCTATAGATAATTTTTACGCTGGACTTTTTCGTCTTGGTATTCTCAATTTATTTTTTAAAAAGCAGTGGTATGGGGATTGCCGTGCGGAAGGCTGTTGCAGAGGAGCGGAAACAATTTTTTGAAACTGCAAAAGGGAAATCGCTTTTAAAAAAAGACAACATGAGGAGGAACTGAAGTTGTTTCAGGAAAAGTAAGAAAAGGTCCACTCTTTCCCAAGGGGGCCCCAACCACCCCACTTTTTGCACGAAGGCCTTTTTTGGCCTCCCCCCTTTCCCAAAACCAAAAACCCGTAGGCCCTAAACCTTTGACCAAAATTGCCTTACATTCAATTGATTAACAATCCCTTTTTTTTATGGGTTTTTTAAAGGTTTTTGTGTATGGGAGGTTTAGGATCTCATGGTTTGGTCCAGGGGCAGAATCAACCCTTTTTCCCCCCCCTCCTGCCGACCTCACTTCTCCTTATACATTGTGTCCCCTATTTCCCCCTTTATTGATTTCCCCCATTTCATTGGGGGCCGGAAAATTTGCGCTGTACAGGAGCAGCTGAACTGCGTTCCCCCGCGGAAGAAACGAAACCCTTTGGAAAAATTCCAAATTTAAGGTAAAAAAAAAATTTTAAAGGGTTAAAAAAAAAATGGAAAAAGGGTTGGTGGGCAATAATGGTGGTATGGGAAACAACAGAAAGGGGGCAATAAACCCCCCTGCACACAAGGGGAAAAACCTATGGGTCCCAATGGGAACAACCCAAAAATTTTTTAATTTTCCCCCCCAGCCCTTTGTCCCCCCAGAAAGGGAAAAAAAAACAAAAGGAAAAAAAGAAAAAAAGGAAAATTCCCTGGGGAAAAAACCCTTAAAAAAGGGGAAAAAGGGTTTTCCCCTGAGGTAGACAAAGGGGGAATTTTTTTTGGGTAGCCCAAAAAGGGGGCGTTTCCTGGTTTCCCCGGGGGCAAAGGGATAGGGGGAAAAGGTTTTCTTGGGAAGCCGCCAAAGTTAAAGGAAAAAAGTTCCCCCCGGGGGGAGCCCCGGGAGGAAAAAATTCCTGGGGGAAGCCTTTGGAAAAAAGGTATTTGGGGTAGCCCTTGGGAAAAAAGGGGGTTCCCTGGGGTGCCCTTAAAGGGGGGGAAGGTTCCTGAGGAAGCTGTGGAGGAAGGTTTCCCGGGGGGGAAAAACCCCGGGGGAAGGGAAAGGGCCTTTTGGGGTAAACCCAAAAGGAGGAAAAAGGTTTTTTGGGGTACCATGGGGGGGAAGGTTCCTTGGGGGGTAGCCCCAAAAAGGGGGGGAGTTTTTTGGGGTAAACCATGGGGGAAAAGGGAAAAATTTTGGGGTTTTGCCATTGGAAGGAAAAGGGTTTTTATTTTGGGGGTAGCCAATTGAAAAAAGTTTCCCCTTTTTGTTTGAGAAAAATGGAAAAGGAAGGGTTTCCCCGGGGGGGAAAACCCATGGAGGAAAAAAGGGGGAATTTTTGGGGTAAACCAATTTGGAAGGGAAAGGTTTTTCCGTGGGGTCCATGGAAAAGGAAAAGGAATTCCCGGGGTAAAAAAATTTGGGGAAGGTTTTTCCCGAGGAAAAGCTGTGGAAAGGGAAAGGGTTTCCCGGGGTTTTGCCAAAGGAAAAAGGGTTTCCCGGGGTAGCCCTGGAGGGAAACCCAAAAAAAGGAAGGTTTTCCCGAAAAAGCCCGTGGGAGGAAAAAGGTTCCTGGGGTAAAACCCGGGGGGGAAGGGTTTTTTAAAGGGGTTCCTGCCATTGGGGGAAGGTTTATGGGGTAGCCATGGAGGAAGGTTTTCCCGGGGTACCCAATGGAAGAAGAAATTCCCTTGGGGGTAAAACCAAAAAAGGGAAAAGGAAAGGTTTTTTTTTTTCCTGAGGGAAAAATGTGGAGGAAGGGGTTTTCCTTTTTTGGGGAGCCTTTTGGGGAAAAGGGTTTCCCGGGGTAAACCCCTGGGAGGAAAAAAAAAAATAAGAGGAAAGGTTTCCGAGGAAAACTTTTTTGGGGGGAAAGGGTTCCCGGGAGTAAAGGCCGTTTTTGGCGGAAGGGTTCCCCAAAAAGGGTAAAACCCCAAAAAAAAGGGGGAAAAAGGTTTTCCTTTTGGGTAAACCATTGGGGGGAAAAAAAAAATTTCCCCGGGGGAAGGGTTTGGAAAGGAAAGGTTTTTCCCGGGGTAGCCGTTTGGGGGGAATTCCCCGGGGGTTGGCCGTGGGAAAAGGTTTCCCCTGGGCTAAAAACCCGTGGAAAAGGAAAGGGGCCTGGGGTTTGCCGGGAGGGAAAGGGGTTTGGGGGGGCCTTTGGGGGAAAAGGGGGGTTTGGGGAAACCCTGGAAAAGGGAAGGCCCAGGGGGGGAAGGTTCCCGAGGAAGGGGGGGGGGGGGGGGGGGCGGGGGGGAAAGGGTTTCCCGGGGTAGCCGTGGCGGGGAAAGGGTTTCCCGGGGGAGCCGGTGGAAAAAAGGTTTTCCCGGGGTAGGGCCCTGGAGGAAAAAAATTTTTTTAAAGGGGGTAGCCCTGGGAGGGAAAAAGGTTTTTTTGGGGTTAAAAAAAGGGAAAGGGAAGGGTTCCTGAAAGTTTTGCCAAGGAGGAAAAGGGTTCCCGATTTAGGGCCCTGGGGGAAAGGGTTCCCGGGGGGAGCCAAGGGGGAAGGTTCCTGGAAAAATTAAACCCTGGGGGAGAGTTTCCCGGAAATAAGCCAAGGGGGAAGGTTTACCCAGAAAATAACCTTGGGGATTTGGTTTTTCCCGGGGGGCCATGAATAAAAAAAATCCTGGAAGTAGCCTTGGTTTGGAAGGGTTTTTTTGGAGTTGTCCCCGGGGAAAAGGTTCCTGGGAATTTGCCATAGAGGAAGGTTTTTTTTGAGGGAGCCAAGGGGAAAAAGGTTTTTTTGGAGTAAAACCAAAGGGGGTTGTTTTCAAAGGGGGAGTCAAAGGAAAGGGGGAAAACCATGGGGAAGGGGGTTCCCTGGGGGGGAGGGTTTTTGGAGGAAATTTTTGGACAAAGAGGAAAAAAATGAGGTTTTATACCAGAAATACAAATCATATAGCAAAAACAAAAAAAATCTTTTTTAAAATTTTTTTCAGGGGAAAAAAGGGGGAAAAAGCTTTAAAACAAAAGCTGAAGAACAGCTGCAGAGAATGGGGGCGCAAACCAGCACCGGAAAAAAACAAATTACCATAAAAATATGACAGGGAGAAGATGAAGTCTCAGACAAGCCATCTGAGACTTTCCCTTTTTTGTGGGGGGGGGGGAGGATGGACAACCTCTTCAAGTGGGTCAAAAAGGAATTTTAAATTCCTTTTTGGGGGGGTTGGGGGGGGGTTATTTTCTTTCCTTTGGTTTTACTGGGTTCCCCTTGGAATTTTTTATTGGGGGGAAAATTTTTTAAATTTTAAAAATTTGGGGGGTTTACTTTGATTTACTGGGCCATTTAAGGGGGGAAGGGGGGGGCCTTAAAAATAAAAAGATGGGGCGGGGAGGTCTGGGTTTTTTTAATTTTCTGGATGGTTTTATTTTTTGGGGGGTTTTTTTTAAGGGTAAAAATGTTGTGGTTTAAGAAAGGGGGGTTGGGTTTTTGAGGGGGAAGGGTTTTGGGGGGGGGTTTATTTTAAAAAAGGGTTAATTGGGATGGGGGAAAAATTAAGTAATTTTTTGTTGGGGGGGAATTGGGAAAAGGGGAAGAGTTTTAGGGGGGGTTGGGGAGGTTTTTTTTGGGGATGTTTTGGATTTGGGAAGGGGGTTTTTTAAAGGGGTTTTGTTTGTTTTAAGTTGGGTTTTGGGGGGGGGGTTTTTTTGGTTTTTGGTTTTGGGGGGTTTTTGGGGGGGGTTGGGGGGTTTTTTTGTTTTAAAGGGGGAATTTTTAAAAGGGAATTGTGATTGGGTTTGGAAGTATTTAAAAAGGTGGGGGGAAAGGTTTTGTAAGGGTTTTTAAATTTTTAATTTTTAAATGTACACAGTGACTGCCCACCCGAAAGTACCCGCTCGGAGTATAATTTCAGGGTGTAACTCAGGGTCAAAATTTAAATAATGTATTCACATTACTGCAAAACCCCAATAGTGAGGCAGCTTTTGGAGTATAATAAGGATTTAACTCGGGTCAGTAAAGGATAAGTAATGTAAATTTCATTTACCCGCACCAGCAGAATATGAGGCAGCACGGAGGATAATCCCGGATGTAACTCAGGGTCAGTAAAAGGGAAAAATAATGTTGTTTCACAGGGCTGCACCCGCAGAATAGTGAGTGCAGTTGGAGGATTAAAACAATGAAAAACCGGGGGCAAGTAAAATTTAAAGTATGAACAGTGACGCCCCACAAATAGTGAGTGCAGTTTCTGGAGGAAAAATACGGATGTAACCGGGATCAGTAAAAGTAAAAATGTATTCAGTGACTGACCAGCAAATATGAGAGCAGCCTGGAGATAAACAGGATTAACCAGGATCAGTACAGGATAAAAATGATGTCGTGACTGCACCAGAAAAAAGTGAGCGCACTCGGGGAGGATAATACAGATGTAACTCAGGATCAGTACAGGATAAGTAATGTATTTTTCAGTGACTGCACCAGCAGAATAGTGACGCATTTGGGGGATAATACAGGATTAACTCAGGATCAGACAGGTAAGTAAGTTAATAAAAAGATCCCAGAAATGGGGTGCACTCGGAAAAATACATTGTTGGTTTCTTGTCACCTTTCCGCGGGACTGCAGCTAAATTACAAGCGGTTTATTGACTTGACAGACTCGGCGCTTCACTCTGATTACCTCCTGCGTTTGATCCGCTTGGGAAAGCCTCCGGGATACGCCCACTGCGGCGTCCAGACCGACAAGGACATGACTCCTCAATGATGTTCTAGATAAAGGCCGTCACAGATGAAGTGATGCCCTTCAGTGTAGGATCTGATAATCCAGCAAATCTAACAATCCAGCCCATCTGATAATCCAGCACAGAACTGCAATCTAATATGGATTTGTTCCACAGCAGAGATGATCATTTATCCAGTCATCCAAAATTTCTGATAATCTGGCGCTTTAAGGGGTTTTCTCACCATGATGATTAGCTTTTGACATGTAGGGAAAGGTAAATGAAGACTATTACCAAATACATTGCTGTTTTGATTTTGCTTTGTTCAGGAGATAAAGAAGATGTTATCTGCTGCTAGTAAACACAAGTTTCTCTTGGTTACCGACCACCTCTCCCTGCTCTCTTATCTGATTGCTCCAAGCAGCCATTTGACCATGGCGAGTCACTCCCTGCTGAGTCTTCTATCTAGCACAGTAGCTTTGTTTACCTAAGTTAATGACAAGTTTTAGCCCTTAGAGCTCTATAGCCTTGTGCACTGCAGATTCTAAACCTCCTGCACTTATGTCAACTTAACAGGAATAGCAGAACTGATATGCCAATCACTGTTATAGAACCACCCACAGCCTGAACAGAAAGTGTGAGTCTGAAGCTGGATGTGGCTCTATAAAACACCATGGTGACAAACCCTCTATAAGGTCTCACTGATTATGAGTTACAGTCATGTAGTATTAGGAAATTGCATACAGGGAAATTCCCTAAACTAGATGTCAGCAGAATACAGGCAGGTCCTACCGTAGACTGTAAGCTTCTCTGTCTAGGATGTTATTATCCGAGTTTCTAGACAATTGATTAAACTTTTTTTTTTTTATGTTTTTTCATTTTAAGTTTTTACTATGTATCTTTTGTACAGTATTCCCGTATCTATAGAATTTTGCAAAGTGGCACCGCACTGCAGTTTACTGTGTCACCACTAGAGTCCCTCAGCACTCCACCACCTCCCTGCCAATGTCTCGTCCATACATTATCTATACTCACTGTTCTATTCTTTATAGACTTCGGATTGCTCCGACCGATACCAACCTTAATCCCTACCTCGTCGAACACAGTGACAGTGGTATAAAAAAAAAATCCTTGCATTGATCATGTTTTTACTCTAGTCACATCCAGAGCTGCATTCACAATTTATTTTACTTCCACTTTCATATGTATAAGCATTGTGCAGGCAGATATGCACCTGATGGCATCGCTCCCGCTGCTCTATGCTGCATGGCATTGTGAGAGATGTAGTCAGTTTCTATACAAGATGCCTATACAGTGCCAGGTGTAAACACTACATCTCCCACAATGCAGCGCAGCAAAGCAAGCTCTGTACAGATATGGAGAGCAGCAAACAAAGGTGAGTTTTTCAGCATGATGATTCACAGGAAAGCAGCAGCTGTGACCGCAGCTCTGGATGTGACTGGAGCGTAAGATATAATATTATATGTAGATTTAATCCGTTAAATGCTGTGAGATGCGGAGCTGGGTTTTACTGTAATCAATTCTCTCTTAAATCAACTCCATATAATTAGAGCCAAGGCAAGTTTAATTATGGGGTTAGATTGTTACCTATTTAACGAGAGTCAGATACAGTCTCATGCATTATATCCACACCAGATAAGGGTCTGCAGAGTCCATGCTACTGTGTGATGAGGAGGATCTGACTTTTCCATATCCATTGTGATACTTGGTAAAGTTTTTTACAGGATGAGAAAAACATGGCTGGTTTGTTCCAAGGACAGCACCCCCCATGTCCAGAGGCTGTGTGTGGGATTGCAGCTTAGCCACATTCACTTCAGTAGAGCTGAGCTGCAATACCAGACACTACCATTGACAGGGATGGCGCTGTTGGGGGAGGCAATCTTCTGCTCTGCATCCTCCTGAAATCAGGTGTACAATACAATTCTCTATTATCCACAATTCATCGTACCCTTCTTATGAGTCAAAGGGGCGGAGAAACATTGACACTTCCTGCTTCTTTATGAGTCTGAGGGGCGGAGAAACATTGACACTTCCTGCTTCTTTATGAGTCTGAGGGGCGGAGAAACATTGACACTTCCTGCTTCTTTATGAGTCTGAGGGGCGGGAAAACATTGACACATTCTGCTTTTCAGTCTTAGGGCTGGAGAAGCAGTCACACTTCCTGTCTCTCATGAGTCCTAGAGAACAAGAAACATTGATACCTCCTGCTTCTGATTACACTGATAGCTATAGATAATTACCTATAGGGATCTGGAGCTTGAAGAAAGCTCCAAGTGCTCAGAAAAATAAAATGATAAAAAATAAAACTGGCACCATTAAAATATTTCCAAAGTTTGTGTCAGATTTATTTGCAAGAATTTGCAATAAAAAACACAGGGTTAAAACAATGTGCTTCGCAGAGCACTCCTGGCCCGCTTCATCAGGTCAAACATCTCCTAGGAGTGGAGAAACATTGACACTTCCTGTGTCTGATGAGTCCTAGGGGTGGAGAAACATTGACACTTCCTGGGTCTGATGAGTCCTAGGGGTGGAGAAACATAGACACTTCCTGTTACTAATGATTTAGCGTTGTGGAGAATATTGACAGTTCCTGCGTCTCATGAGTCCTAGGGGTGGAGAAACATTGACACCTCCTGCTTCTCATGAGTCCTAGGGGTGGAGAAACATTTACACTTCCTGTTTCTCATGAGTCCTAGGGGTGGAGAAACATTGACACCTCCTGCTTCTCATGAGTCCTAGAGGTGGAGAAACATTGATACTTTTGCTTCTGAGAGTCACTTCTGCGCTGATGAATATAATGTATGTTCATAGGCGTAATTGCGGTGTGCATTTGCCAATATTTGCGCTTTAATACACTTCCTGCTTCTCATGAGTCCTAGAGGTGGAGAAACATTGACATTTCCTGCGGCTGATGAGTCCTAGGGGTGGAGAAACATTGACATTTCCTGCTTCTGATGAGTCCTAGAGGTGGAGAAACATTGACATTTCCTGCGGCTGATGAGTCCTAGAGGTGGAGAAACATTGACATTTCCTGCGGCTGATGAGTCCTAGAGGTGGAGAAACATTGACATTTCCTGCAGTTGATGAGTCCTAGAGGTGGAGAAACATTGACATTCCCTGCGTATGATGAGTCCTAGAGGTGGAGAAACATTGACATTACCTGCGGCTGATGAGTCCTAGAGGTGGAGAAACATTGACATTCCCTGCGGCTGATGAGTCCTAGAAGTGGAGAAACATTGACATTCCCTGCGTATGATGAGTCCTAGAGGTGGAGAAACATTGACATTTCCTGCGTATGATGAGTCCTAGAGGTGGAGAAACATTGACATTTCCTGCGTATGATGAGTCCTAGAGGTGGAGAAACATGGATATTTCCTGCATCTGATGAGTCCTAGGGGTGGAGAAACATTGACACTTCCTGTTTCTCATGAGTCCTAGGGGTGGAGAAACATTGACATTTCCTGTGTCTGATGAGTCCTAGGGGTGGAGAAACATTGACACCTCCTGCTTCTCATGAGCCCTAGGGGTGGAGAAATATTGATACTTCCTGCTTCTCATGAGTCCTAGGGGTGGAGAAACATTGACACCTCCTGCTTCTCATGAGTCCTAGGGGTGGAGAAACATTGACACTTCCTGCTTCTGACGAGTCACATTCTGCGCTGATGAATATAAGGGTATGTTCATACGGCGTAATTGCGGTGTGCACTTCGCCACATATTTGCGCTTTAATATAGCTGAAATGCACGCCGCAATTACGTTAATCCATAGCTCTCGGAGAACTATGAATTACGTCTCGTCTCCCCCGGCGTACAATACGATTGTATCATATGCCCGGGGAGAGAAGTGACGTGAATTGTTTTGAATTCATGTCTATGGGCCTGGCCCCCGGCCGCCCCCCCCCCCCCCCCCATGACATTCAAAACATGCGGCGTATTGCGGTGCGTACTGTACGCGCTGAAATTACGCCGTGTGAACATACCCTAAGGGGGTTGGGAAAACTTGATGTTCACACTGCGTCCTTCAGGACATATTTCGGGACATAATTGCGCTGCAATGCACCCTGAGTTACGCCCTGTAATTATGGTAATCAGCGCGTTCTTCTAAACACGCGGCGTCTTGCGGCGCACACAGGAACGCAGCGCAAGCCGCTGTGTGAACATATTGCAGAGCCCACAGGGTTGTCTCTCAGTCTTGAATAGCATAAATAGCTGAATTATTACGCACAGCTGCTTCTTCACAGCCCCGGCTCTCTCGTCCTACACTGCTTGTGAGTCAGTTCTCACTGCAGGTTTGCTATCATATTCATGCACAAGGAAGCTCAGGATGAACAGATCTCTAGTTGGATGAGTGTGGCAGCGCATAGACCTGATTCAGCTTTTGTTTCCTCCTTGCTCGGATGATGAGCCCACGGAGCAGCAGCACGCACTATTCATGCAGATTTCACTGGGTTACCATATGCTCAATACAGCAGGCAGATGAGGAGACAGACAGTGTGAACATGGCCATAATGTGCTCCCTGCTCATCAGGAAAATCTGCAAAGCGGAGAAGCACAAAGACTGAATCACGTACAGGACGAGAGGAAAAAACCCAAGCGTCTGGGGCACATAGCCACTATGGTAAGTCTCAGGGCTAAAAGGTGAAGGTCTGTCAAGATGTGGGAAGGTTTTCAAGATCAAGCCTGTAAAGGGCCCCCTAGGTTGTGGGGGTGTCCACTGTGTCCTCATGGTGGAGGATCTAAGGGCCCCAAATGATGTAGGTTCACTAGGTCCTCAAGATAGTGTAGGTCCACTTGGTTCCCAAGATGCTGAAAGTCCACTAGGTCCTCAAGATGCTGAAGGTCCACTAGGTTCTCAAGATGCTGAAGGTCCACAAGATTCTCAAGATGGTGAGGGTCCACTGTGTCCTCAAAATGGTGGAGGTCCACTAAGTTCTCAAAATGGTGTGTAGGTCCACTAGGTCATCAAGATGTTGAAGGTTTACTAGGTTCTCAAGATGCTGAAGGTCCACTAGGTTCTCAAAATGCTGAAGGTCCACTAGGTTCCAAATGCTGAAGGTTCACAAGGTCTTCAAAATGGTGGAGGTCCACTAGATCCTCAAAATGGTGGAGGTCCACTTGATCCTCAAAATGGTGAGGGTCCCCTTGTCCTCAAGAAGTGGAAGGGCAAAAATGGTCCCAAGATGGTGAAGGTCCCACTAGTCTTAAATGGTGAAGTCCTGGGTCCCTAAAGATAGTGTAGGGTTCCACTAGTTTACAAAATGCTAAAGGTCCACAAAAATTCTCAAATGGTGGAGGTCCACTAGATCCTCAAAATTTGGGGGAAGTATGTCCAACTATAAGTTCCCCCCAAAGATGGTGTTGTAGGTCACATGGTGCATCAGAGATGGTGGGGGTTCCCCTAAGGGTTTTCAATGGTGTGAAGGTCCACTAGGTCTCAAAATGTTGAAGGTCACTAGGGTTCTCAAGATGTGAAGGTCCACAAGATTCTCAAGATGGGGGAATTTCAACTTTGGGTCCCTCAAATGGGGGGAGGTCCACTATGCTCTCAAGATGGTGTAGGTCCACTAGGTCGTCAAGATGCTGAAGGTCCACAAAGTCCTCGAGATGGGGCATGTCCACTAGGTTCTTAATATTGTAAAAGTAGTTCTGTAACATCTATTACTCTGGAAACAATGCAAATTACCACTGGTGTCACCATATGGTGCCACATTTGAATGCATCTTTGGATGTGATTAGAGTTTTTTTTTTTCACTAATAGTGTTAGTTGTGAAAACCCCCACAATGCACCACAGCAGAGCACGCGCTTTACAAGTTTCTAACCAGGGCAATGTGGCATAACAATGTTTGCTCCCATAGCAGTTAATGGAAACCTGCAGAAAGTTGAGTGCAGCTCTGGAGGTGACTGGAGTATAACACATTGAGACATGATGTAATTTCAGATAAAGCAAAGTTAATCGAGATTAAATTTTCCTAAAACTTGTAAAATAATTAGAACATATCAGACCGTTACCCATGTGTTCTCGCTGCTGGATTCGAATGCATTTTTGGGGGTGACTGGAGGTTCACTTAGCAAATCACCAAAGCAGAGCATGCTCCACACAATCTGTACAAACAATGGTGTCTATGTAGTGGATAGTCCCGCAGTCTTTACTGCAGCTCTGGATGTGAATTGTGTAGATTAGTCCCGCCGTCTTTACTGCAGCTCTGGATGTGAATTGTGTAGATTAGTCCCGCCGTCTTTACTGCAGCTCTGGATGTGAATTGTGTAGATTAGTCCTGCCCTTACGGTTTGATGGAATTTTAAATATCCGCTGTCTTTATTCAGCCCTGGATGGGAATTGTGTAGATTAGTCCCGCCGTCTTTACTGCAGCTCTGGATGTGAATTGTGTAGATTAGTCCCGCCGTCTTTACTGCAGCTTTGGATGTGAATTGTGTAGAATGGCAGTTTCCCGTTTGGTTCTTTATACCTTCAGTTTTGGATGTAAAGTGAAAATTTGGTGTACGTTAGAATAGTCCCGCAGTTTTTACTGCAGCTTTGGATGTGAACTGTGTAGAATAGTCCCACAGTCTTTACCGCAGCTTTGGATGTGAACTGTGTAGAATAGTCCCGCCGTCTTTACTGCAGCTTTGGATGTGAACTGTGTAGAATAGTCCCGCCATCTTTACTGCAGCTTTGGGAAATGTGAAAACTTTAGTAGGAATTAGTTCTGCCGTCTTTACTGCGCTTTGTTTTGTGAACTGTTTTTTGAATGTCCCGCATTCTTTACCGCAGCTTTGGATGTGAACTGTGTAGAATAGTCGCCATCTTTACTGCAGCTTTGGATGTGAACTGTGTAGAATAGTCCTGCCGTCTTTACTGCAGCTTTGGATGTGAACTGTGTAGAATAGTCCTGTCTTTACTGCAGCTCTGGATGTGAATTGTGTAGAATAGTCCCGCAGTCTTTACTGCAGCTTTGGATGTGAATTGTGTAGAATAGTCCAGCAGTCTTTACTTCAGTTCTGGATGTGAAATGTGTAGAATAGTCCTGCCGTCTTTACTGCAGCTTTGAATGTGAACTGTGTAGAATAGTTCTGCCGTCTTTACTGCAGCTTTGTATGTGAACTGTGTAGAATAGTCCCGCAGTCTTTACAGCAGCTTTGGATGTGAACTGTGTAGAATAGTCCCGCCGTCTTTACTGCAGCTTTGGATGTGAACTGTGTAGAATAGTCCTGCCGTCTTTACTGCAGCTGTGTATGTGAATTGTGTAGAATAGTCCCGCCGTCTTTACTGCAGCTCTGGATGTGAATTGTGTAGAATAGTCCTGTCGTCTTTACTACAACTCTGGATGTGAATTGTGTAGAATAGTCCTGTCGTCTTTACTGCAGCTTTGGATGTGAACTGTGTAGAAGACAGAACTCAAAGTAAAGATTATGTACAGATGTGACCAGTAGAGAAACCATCAAAAGCCTCCCAGATCTTACTATATCAATGCTGGATTTGAAAGCATCTTTGGGTGTGATTGGAGTGTTTCTGAATGTATAGCATTGGGCATAAACCCTAACCCCTTACAATATTCACACACATATCCAGCCAATAGGGGGCAGCATTATAATGTAACAGGAGAAACCTGCAGAACTCTGAATGCAGCTCTGGAGGTGAAGAAGTGAATACAATGGAGATTATATACCGGTGTAACCTATAAGATGATGCTTAAAATAAGAAGAAGAACCAGTGACAGGGACCCCGAAGCCGACAAGAGCCATGAATCAGACACCAACAGTCGCCGGGCAGATCCTGTGACCTCCTAATGGACGATAATATAAGAAATTTACAGAATCATAAAAAAGCTGCACAAACCAAGAACATTGCTGAGATAACACATCCTCCAGACCCACGACCTTCACAACAACTGCTCTGACCACAGGACTGAAAGAGGCGACTGCAGCGACCGCTGATATAGAACCCACCGCAGTCACGAGGTACAGAGCCTGACACACTCACCTACACCAGACTCTAACAGACTGTTACACAGGGGGCAGTATTATAGTAGTTATATGCCTGTACATAGGGGGCAGTATTATAGTAGTTATATTCTTGTACATAGGTGGAGTATTATAGTAGTTATATTCTTGTAGTAGGGGGCAGTTATTTATAGTTTTATATTCTTGTACATAGGGGCAGTTTATAGTAGTTATATTCTATGTACAATAGGAGCAGTATTATAGTAGTTAATTTCTTGAATAGGGCAGTTTTTTAAATTT